>JAVTVY010038131.1:0-165997 GCA_036873755.1 Hanleya hanleyi | reverse complement strand
TAAAACTGACAATTAGCTTTACCGGGCTGGGATTGGACCAATTTCTATGGTATTGGGGCAATGGGACACATATTTTGGCAATTTCGAGAATTCTAGGTCACCTAAATAGATAAGAAATTGAGTCAGAAAGTAGGTCATATGGACCTAATTAAGCGCATTTCCATGGTCTTATGAGGCATTAGAACATGTTTTTGCCAATTTCGAGGTTTATAGGTCACCTAAGTAGGTCAAATTTTATCAAAAGTAGGTCAGCTAAGAACTTGCTGGTAACAGTCAACTAATGCACGTTCATGCCAAAAATCAAGGTTCTAATGTAAACGGGCCTCCTTATTTTGCCGGAGAAAGGATTCGGATGGACTGATTCACTCACACTTTGACTCACTTATGATCAACACATTAAGAAAGCTTTTGGACATCAACAGGTGTGGTATATATATATATATAAGTAAGTGAAATTCACGAAACTGGTTTAGCAGTATAATATACAGTTTTAGCTCATACTCTACATTATGTGTAGTGTACAGATATGGAGAGATCACAATAAGATATGCTGAGAATTCCTAAATGATCTTTATTAACATGAGCAGTGTGACTAACGTCACAGGACCTACGAAGTACAGTAGGCATTAGGACTCGAACGTGAACTGAACTCTTGGAAATTCCCACCCCCAGTTGAAATCCTGCCTATATTAAGATGGGCATCGCCCAAGTCAGAATCGCCAGTGATTTTCATCAAAAATCAGCAGAAATGTTCATCAAAAGTAGGTCAGCTCAGAACTTGTTGGTAACAGTCTCCTAATGCGCCTCTTCATTCCAAAATAAATAACGATCGCCGATTTAATTTTACAATTTTTTAATTAAAGGAAACAGATTGAATAATATAGGTTCAGTAGATTTCAAGCTTTACGTGTGAAAATACATTTACATATCTTTAATGGTTTTCAGTGCCCTTGTCCAGGATCAAAACAACTTTTTGAATCGCATTATTTTCCCAACAATACAACAAATTTTTATATAGTAGAAAGGTAGCATTTATGTAGTTTACGGTAATTCAACTCCAGACCAACACCTTCTCTGCACAAGATAATAATTATTCTATGTCATTCTCCTGAGCATAACCGGTACAAAGACATACAGTGGGACAGGGTATTTTTAGCTCTGGGTAATTTGACCTGAATTTGAAGCTGATACATGTTAAAGGCTATAGTCCACATATAGCTACATGTATAACAATATACTGAAGTGTTAATTATCAATCTAATTTAAATCAGAATTATTTCAGATCAGAACTTGCTGGTAACAATGCCCTAATGCACGTTCATGCCAAAAAACAAGGTTCTAATGTCAACGGTTCTCCTTATTTTGCCGACGAAAGGATTCGGATGGACTGACTCACTCACTCATTACCGGACAATTTGCGATCTGTAGCCTACTTCGTAGGAATAACACTAATTATTGAATTAACGACAGGTAATATATGTTCAATAATAAAAAAGAGAATTTCTGCATATCCTGACCATATCACAGTTGCAAAAATACACAAAATATTAAATACTAATTGAACACGGTGTTAATGTAATGGAATCTCTCTGATAAATGGGTTAAAAAATATCCGATAGCACAAAACAATTGGTGGAATGCTGAAGCAAAAATGCGAAAATAACAGAAAACTTTTCTTCAAAAAACTTTCTTCGTTATATCAGATCAAATGTTATATATGTATGGTTAAATATTTCAACAAAAACAAAGATGGAAAAATATTATAAATAAATAAATAATTACCTTGAGTTATATTATGATAGAAAAACAAACGGATGGGTGAGTGAGTGAATAGGATTTGAAGTCATT
The DNA here is from genome assembly GCA_036873755.1 of Hanleya hanleyi. Taxonomy (NCBI): domain Eukaryota; kingdom Metazoa; phylum Mollusca; class Polyplacophora; order Lepidopleurida; family Hanleyidae; genus Hanleya; species Hanleya hanleyi. The sequence goes on along the minus strand of JAVTVY010038131.1, from coordinate 164,149 downwards.
ATCACTGATTTTTCAGTCAAATCAAGATGGTATCCCTACCGAACGGTCCCAATGCCATCTTTTCATAGTGATGCCTCGCTGAAGCACCATGTCTTAGGCAGACATGATACTTCACCCAGTCACAATATAAAACCGGGCCAGCCAATCTTTGATTTATCTTCTTAATTGGCAATTACAAGAAAACCTGACTGACCAAATTTTCCCAGTCCTTGTCAGTCATTTGGTGATTTCTCCCAATGGCCTGGAGTATGGTCATGTACATTCACCAAGTTGTCAATCTAGATATGAGGAAGATATTGAAAGAAGAAAATTAAAAAATATCATATTTACATTTATTTTGAAGGTAATTTTAGTCAACAGGACTGTCAATCGGTTTTAGCCTATCGATAAGAAATCCAAACACAGCGTCAACTTGATCTACAGGTGTCAAACAATAGAATTGGATCCCCTACTTAACTGGGTTAAACCTAATTGAAAGTCCTATCGACTGAAATAACGTTCAAAATATATGTAAATATAGAATTATGGTTAGTTTTGCTTGTTCTTCCAATATCTTCCGCATGTCTACATTGTCAAGAGGGCGAATTATCATGCTCATACTTCAAGACATAGGGGGAAAATCGCTAACAGACTGACAAGGACTGCAACAATTTGGTTAGTCAGATTTGCTGGTAACCTCAATGATAAGTGAGAAAATAACAAGTTTCATGTTTTAAGGATAGCTATCCCCTTACAGGCAGTTTTTGCACCCCCATGACAATTTGTCGTCTGTATCAATAAATATACAAGATAACCATAATAAACTATATATTTTATGAAAGCATACATCGTAGGGATTCCAACTATATGATTTGTATAACTGACGCTGCTACTGTGTAGAAAATATTCCAATTTAAAAAAATTAAAATGAAAACAATAGCGTCCATTTTTCAATTGAAATTTCATGAAAACTGTTGGTCTTGTTTCAACTTTGATGGTATACCTTGGTAGGAGACAATTCGAACTAGTAAACTTTATCTCATTGTTTTAAATTTTTGCCTGGTTTTGTTTTTATAACTATTTTACTAAAATAAATTGAAAAAAATGTACTTTTTTATGGTCGTTTGTCTTAAAAGTTGGATAATTAAAAAACGAAGCCGAACTTACAAAAAGTGAGATAAATTTTTCTAGATCACCTTATAAGTAACAAGCATGCCAAATTTCAAAAGCGTAGCATGGATACTTTTCGAGAAATAAACGTTTGAATTTCGGATTTTGTACAAAAATGAAAGGCTAGAAATCGGGCAAAATGTGTCCAGCTATACATCTGATGAATTAATCCCTATTTTTTGCTTGAATTCTATCGTCAAATACATTTTTAATCTGTCTAATGGGACCTACTCGAATTCCTGTTTATTCTGGATAACTATTACACTAAGTTTTTTTCATCAAGTCAGTTTAAAGTCCAATTTAAACTTAAAAAACCTGCTAAAACTTGTTCACACCTCTGTAGATTACTTCACGGCGGGTGTCTGAGTGAAGTGTCACTGTCATAATTAGAAACAAAAATAAGGATGTTTGCATGGTTTTGATCAGAAGGGGGTACATTAATGTAAATAAGTAGGACTAATAGATAATTAGCTTACCATAATACTGTGGAAATGAGTTTTGGAAAGGGAAATTTAACAGACAAAAATAATAGTAGCCAAGCCCAAGCTAAGGCAATCTGTTTAATTGTTCCAGGGCCTCGGAAACTAAATTTTTAATCCTAATATTGAAGCACTTCTATTTATAATTTTTATTTCATTTTTTCACCAAATGTTAGAGGAAATAGTGAATATTTGAATGAAGAAATAAAAAAAAGAAGATCAATTTTGACCCTCTAAGGGGATAGCTATCCTTAAGCCTAAAGTCCGTGATCGATCCCAGGACCTCCCACTTGTGAGGCGGTCACTCTACACCATCACAGGGCAGTCACGAATTACCAAAAAAATACAAGATATTCATAAACTTCATATAAATTAATATTTATCACAGCTTTTAATATTACGCATGGAATGACGGAAAATAGCACATATTTTGGAAATAATTCATTTGACAGATTCTTTACCATGGTGAAATTTCGAAAAGGAAATGCCGTAAATTAATCGGTTCATAACGAATGGAGACTTCCCGATTGAGAATAAAAGGTTTCCTTGATACTGGGTTATCTTCATACACATGTGGTCAAAATGAATTAGCGGTTACCAGTCATCAGCTGATCATTGATTTTATTTTCTCTCCTTTGGTTCTTTTTCTGTTACACAGGTAAGATGATACAAAGAACCAAAATTGGTTCCACGTTTAGGTTTATTCTGAAGAATCAAGAGGAATCGACATTTCCGAGAGTGTACTTCGATTATTTTGTGTTAAAAGAACAGCGATCGATGGATCGGATGGGAAAACCAAATACTCCATAAAAAATAATGTCCATGACAGTGAATAATCACCAGTTAAACTGTAACTGCGCAACATTGGGAAATATATGTAGACTGAGTGATTCTGAAAGAATGTAATTGATCTCAACAATTTGACGCGAAATTACAAACTACATCTGTAACTCCAAATTTGAGCTACACACGCAATTTCCCCACAGAACGGACCGGAGTTGCGAGGAGAATGGACGGACAAATGCAATGGACCAGAGCGGAGACGGACTTTTGTGGACCGTTACGGACAAAACCATCGGAGAATGGACGGACCGTTACAGTGTTCTCCGGTCGTTTCTGGTCCGGAATGGTACCATTTTCTCGTTCTCCGTCCATTCTCCGTTGCAGCTCTTTGTTGTCTTACGGTAGAAATAGTCTAATATATTGACGGTCCGCTCATTCTCCGTTTTCTCATGAGAATGAACGGAGAATGGGTCATTGGAAACGAGCGGAGACGGCACGGAGACGATTGTATGTGAACTCTCCTGTTTGGAGGCGGATAAGTCAAACAGCGTTCCAAGTCGCGCGCTCACGGTCAGCTGTTTTCAAAATCTCAGTGGAAGCACACTCGGTGAGCAGGTGCCCCTCCACACGAAACAAATATCGATGACTACGTCCGATTTGCTCACCAGATGACCTGAACTGACCCCTGGGTCTTCTTGACCACCTGTTGATGCATTATGGTTTCAAATGCTGTTCTCAGAAAACAGTTTTTCTGCTTGATGTCGACGTTTTCACACAGTCTGTTACAACAACAACAGTGTCAGTGACAGCAAGCGTCGGGCAGTGATGATGGTGATTGACCAGTTGACAGTCGAATAGGATTATAGCAACAGGTAACTATGCGAGTGTTTAGCCTGACATCATTATCGTAATTAGCGAAATTCTAAAGAATTCTTCAACAACAAAGAATCCGGAACATGGGCCCAAGTAGTTCAACAAGCTGAACCCTGCTGACATTTAATTTTGTGATATTGACAATGCATTGTCAATATCACAAAATTAATTGTCAGCAGGGTTCAGCTTGTTGAACTAGGGCCCAAGTAAACCTTGCTGCTCCAAAACAACCCATGATGCAATGCATAACATTGACAACCCTTCTCAGATGTTTACATCAGAAAAGGCGATGACCAATGACATGCATGAAAGTTTGTTATGGAGCAGTTTTGATTAATCAAAGCTTCAGAAATGTTTTATCATTTATTGAAAGACAATAGGCCATATGTTTGAAGATTAGTGTATAAGTAGTCCATAGCAGTTCAAGCTGTGAGGATTATCTCAGCTGAGCACTGCTGCTGTCAGAGTGAAGCCATTTGACATGTTTGATGAGTTCTCGAAAAATAAAACTGAACTATTAAAGTGAAAACTGAAATGATCATGAATTCCTTCATCGATTAAGAGGTGTGGGTCTGTGAAAAGATCATAATGAAAATATTGCTGAATGTGCAGTGCCGTATCCCTGTATCACAAAGTACATTAGACATGTTAGAATAGTGCACTGAGTACCCTAATCTGTACAAATAAAATTTGATGGTGGAAAGACAATATGAAGACAGAACACCTTAAAACTAACTGTAGATAAGAATAAACTTTATTGATCAAGGTATAAAGTCTTTGCAGATCAGCAATACAGTTAACATAAATGAATGAACACAATCACAGAAGAACACTTTACCAAAGTTCTGTGTATAAGGTGTGCCAAGAAATGGACACTCACATTATCTTAGTTAGGTCTTCACACACCAGCAAAACTTGGTCATATGGATAAACATGATGACTGGAGGTGTAGTGACACAGGAGGGGTAGAGTGAGTATTAATCTGTTAAAATATTCTTGTGTTGTCGTGCTGAAATTTCAATATTGTTGAGAGTCTGTGCCATGAAAATCCTTGAGAAAGATATTGTTGTCCTTGAATTTTATTTATTAGTTCTAGCTCTCTCAAAAACAATTTCCTGCTGTAATTCTACACCCCCCCACCCCTTCCCATATTCACAAACTATATTCACACTTTATACCCTGTCTCATTTTACAAAGATTTTATTTCAGGCTGAGCTTCATCATCAATGTGTCAATGCAGTACAAAAGAAAGTTTCCATGGACCTGGAAATTTGTCTTCCACTTTGGGTGAGACCCTTGAACATCTTGAGAGTCATAAATATGTAACTACATATTTCAATTCTAGACAACATAATAATTCATAATCATTGAAATTTGAGAGAAAATTTAAACTCAGCAAACTGGAACTCTGACATCATCAAATTTCTCAAACCAAAATTCCCTGCCACATATACACAAATAAATGATTCTTATTTCGTATATTTAACTATTTATCTATTATCATACATTGTTTCTGTGTTTCATAGGATCAATGTGCTGCATTTCATGGACTGAGTTTACTTCATATAGGTACTGCAGCCTGCCTGATCTCGTTCTGTATCGATGATTAAGTACTGGTACTGTCAATATTATGTCCATGATACCGAGTGAATATCTGGGTGTTTAACATGAAGACAGACACGTAGAAGACGGGATCTGTTTTTGAGTATATGTAGGTGAACAATTATAACAAACTGTACATGTAGTTGGATATGTTCCATTCCATGTAACTATGTAAGCTTACTATATACATGAGGTAGAAGATTTAAATTGCCTGATACAATGATTTAATGACTGAAGTATGAGTTTGATACATTCAGAGTTAAGTGCATGTATTTAGTCAGCAACTTGCCTTCAAATGACAGATCATCCTTCCAATTGGAACCACTCCGAAAATGATTATTATCATGAAAATTTACTTCAAAAGAAGCCAAAATTTCAAAAAGGACAAGAAAATTCCATGAAAATGTGGATGGAGTTCTGATCTTCATTCACTCTCCTGTAATTGAGGTGATGATATGTTCTTCCAATGTTTTCTTTTGATAGTCATGAATAGTGCAAAGATCGCACCAGAAGACTGACCAAAGAACTGACTAGAGCTGCTAGAATCACCACCAGGTTCGCAGATTACGAGAGACTTCAACACTCCAAACAGCTACTTGCAGCTCACAGTAAGACAAAATTTGGATCTCCAGCAGGATTGAGACGAGTCTTCATCCTTTGTAAGTTACTAATATTTCATCACGTCTTCCAGAACCAAACTATGGTAATTCCCCTAATAATTCAATCACAGGAAGTTCACTTTCCAACTCTGTTATTCAAACACAGAGAAAAAGTAGCATTCTCATTCTTCATTCAAATTGAAGAAAAATCACATAATGACAAATGTGACACTTTGTAGCTGGTGCCATGAAGAATATTTCCAGATATAAGTCATATTTGCTGCACTTCCGGTGATTGAATTATTAGGGTAACTATACAGACTTTCACATACTGAATAGCTTTGTGAATAACTGAAATGCGCTATAAATATGGAATACTTGGTAAACAGGCATGGCCTATATTAACACCTCTCCCCTCATAAAGTTACATTACAATAAAGTTGATGAAATACATAACATGCCTCACAGCGAGTAGAAGACAGCATTGTATTGAACTGAAGATAAACGATGAGAAAAGAAGAAATAAGTAAAATGGAGTGGACTATGGACCTGGAAAATAGGTTTTACTTTCATCTGTAAGTTGTCAAACATACATGGACTTTCAATCCTGATTGGTAAAATTATGTATAAGTACAATGTGTGCTCAGAGCACTTAGATCAGATTTCGTCTGAATTTCCTTGCTGATCTCTGCCATCATCTGTACTTATCATGCATGTTCTTGTTAACAGCGAAAAGTAAGTTGAGTCTATTCATAGCACTGATTTCCAATTCCACTAATTCATATATTGAATTTTTTCAGCAGATTAAATGCTTGGCAATGACATGAATGAAGATGATATAAATTTCAGACAGAAGATGTGGCATGAAGAAAAGATTAGGTCACAGTACATACTAGAATGTTATCTCTTGATCAACAGAAAATAATTCACCTATCCAAGTTTTAAGATGTCTACTCCTCTTCAGAACAAGGGCTCACTCACAAAGACTTTCTGGGCTTAGACAGGTGGGGCCTTGCTGAAGACCATGCTGTTCATCTGTCTAATATCCTCATCAGTTTTCTCATTATCTCTTAAAGTATGGCTTTACAAATTCATGCAATGTATGGGGATGGTTACAGAACTGAGCCATTTTGAGGATGACGGACCTTGACCTATTTTTCAAAATACAACAAATAGTTACATGAAATTGATTAAATGATATTAGCACAGTATTTCTTGATGTACAATGTAGGTGTAACTCTTTGCCCGATGGAGGCTTACTAGCATTGCCTCAGGGTGACTCAATTTGACACCCCTACCTAGTTTATGATGACGGCATTTGACACCTTATGTAATAAATCATTTAGTTAACTTCACTCAGTAATATTTTATTTCAGGGAATATCAAACATGCTAAATTATTGGTCACTGTAGTAAAAAAACTTAATTAACCTTTGGCCCCAGCCCTCCAAATTAAAAAAGCAAAATGCATTTTCAGAACACTTTATAACCTGACGTTAACCTACAAGTCCATTTTTATTGCATGGACCATAGTATCTCAAAGGATCATACACTACACTTGATTCTGACGTTGGACCAGTGACCTTGACCTAAGTGACCTTGATGATGAGTGACCTTGACCTAATTTCTCAAACCGAGATTGATACATGCATATCATCAAATTGAAAAACTTTTAAAAGAAAACTTTCCCACTTAATTGCATTTAAATCCTGACAGCTGGGTAGTTTTTGTTCATTTGCATGTTTTTTCATCAAATGCCTTCCTTTGTGCTACAAAAGTTGGGACCCCCTTCAGATCAGTTGAAAACAATTCTTAGTTACAGAAGTACATAATTTCCTTTTATGTAGTCGACAGGAGGAGTAGGCTACATGTACCATCTACAAATTGTCAGGTAGTGAGTGAGTGAGTCCATCCGAATTCTTTCGTCGGCAAAATAAGGAGAACCGTTAGAACCTTGATTGTTTGCATGAAGGTGTATTAGGGGACTGTTACCAGCAAGTTCTGAGCTGACCTACTTTTAATGAAAATTTCTGGTGATTTTTTATGAAAATCACTGGTGATTCTGACTTGGGCTGTGCCGATCTTAATATAGACAGGATTTCAACTTGGGGCGGGGGATTTCCAAGAGTTCAGTGCGTGTCGGAGTCCTAATGCCTACCCTACTTCATAGGTCCTGTCACGTTAGTCACACTGCCATGTGTACATCACATATTACTACATGCAATACCCAAGAGATTACAGTGCTCCAAACTTAAGACCAGACACTGATGAAGATTACTAGCTGGGCTGATCAGTGTCCAGGATAATAGGAACTGTGGACACTCGTGTTCTGACACATGTAGGCACCGTCGTGATATGACTCAAAAAATGTTGAAAACGACGTTAAATCCTACTCTCTCACTCACTCACTTACTACATGCAATACCCAAGAGATTACTGTGCTCCAAACATAAAACCAGACTCTGATGAAGTTAAAAAAAAACCCACGAGTTTAAATACATCAGATTTTAGCTAACTCCACCGTCTGATTCCTTTGAGAACCAACAATTTTCCTCTTGACAGTTCTGCAACATGTTGTAGCGGGCTAAATACATTTGCTTTTTGGTGAATATTGATTATCATAAAAAAATATTGTAACATGTGTATAAATACTCTTTTTAATATTTCAGGATTTGAGTAAGTCAGTGCCATAGCCATAGAAACAGCTCTGTTATGACTCCATGATGTTAAAGTACAGCAAAAGAGGTTGAATCGTACCTTCCAAATGCTGAAATTTCTGTGAAAGGTAAAAGCTTGGGTAACACTTGATTGTATTACATCAATATATACATGTAATTATAGTTTTTTTCCTCCCACTTGCAGCATTCAAACATTCAGTGTGACGTAATTTCCAAATAACTGGAGAGCAACGAGAATCTAAAAGCCTTTGCATTTCACCTTTAAATGTTTGTAATCTGTCTTTCCCTTGAAGGACCCCATTCAAGACAACTCTTTTCTAACCCCACCTTATATATATATATATAAGTTTACATCTCCACCCCCTTAATGATACTGAGTCCATCCTCTATCTCCCAAACTTTGCACACCCATTAACCTTATGGGACACATCCATTACCCCCATGAGTGTCCCCACCCTCCAGGCAGCCAGGTACTGAGCCCCAACTCATTGTAGATTTATGTGACATATCCATCACCCTTCCCCCATCCCAGGGCATTGTGACCACTCCAAGGGTGACAGTGAGCTAGTGAATAGGATTTAACATCCCTTTAAACAATATTTTAGTCCTATCATGACGAACCAACTCCAAGGAAAATCAGCCCCACCCTCCATCTCCAGAAGTGCATGTACATCACATACTAAATGCAATACCTGAAGCAATTACATGTAACAGTGCTCCAAACTTAAAGCAAACTCTGATTGCTTTTTTATACGCCCGCCAAAAGGCGGACGTGTTATGTATTATGGCGGTTTCCATCTGTTTGTCTGTCTGTCCGTCTGTCCATCCCTCGTGTCCGGTCTATATCTGGGACATTTTTCTATCTAGAGTTCCAATTTTTGGTGAGTGGATACCCTACAGGGACTGGGAGACGATGTGTCATGTACCAAAATGAAGTTCGAGGTCAGAGGTCAAAGGTCACTGGCCTAAAAAACCGAAAATCACTGAAGTGGTTGTGTCCGGTGTATATCTGTGAACATTTTCTATCCATAGTTGCAATTTTTTTGTGAGTGGATACGCTAGGTGGAGACGATGTGTCGCATACCAAAATTCGAGGCTCAGGTCAGAGGTCACTTGCCTAAAATCAGGAAATCATTGACAGTTTTCTATCTGCATTTCTAATTTTTGGTGAATGTATGCCCTAGGGGGGAACAATGCGTTGCATACAAAATGTAGGTCGAGGTCAGAGGTCGAAGGTCAGTGTGACCGAAAAATCAGGAAATCATTAAAAATTTCTAAATTTTGTGAGTGGATTCAATAAGGGAAAATGAAGTGTCGCATACCAAAAGTTAGGACAAGGTTGAAGGTCAAAGGTCACTGTGACCCCAAAATCAGGAAATGATTAAAATAACATTTTTTTTGGTGTCAGTAGATAATAGGGGGACATATGTCACATACCAAAATGTAGGTCAAGGTTAAAAGTCAAGGTTACTGTGACCCCAAAATCGTGAAATTGTTAAAAATTGTGATTTTTTGTGTCCATTGAGAAATTACGGGGAGACGGTTTGTCATGTACCAAAGTTTAGGTCAAGGTCAATAGTCAAGGTCACTGTGACCGCAGAATCAACCACCAAATTTTCAACACTTATTTATCTAGTGCTAAGTCAGACGCCTATTGAAAGTGGCTTCCCTCGGCCCATATTTTACAGAATACTGTCCCTTTACAGATATATTAATTATGCCCCCCCTCTAATTAGAGGGGGGGCATATAGCGATCGCTTTGTCCGTCCGTCCGTCTGTCCGTCCGAATTTCTTGTCCGGGCAATATCTCGGTTAATATTTGATGGACAGGATCGAAACTTGCATGGAATGTGGCCAGTGGCTCGTGGTTGTGCAGCGTGGAGTTTTTTCCGAGTTCCGGTATAATTTTCTAGAGTTATGGCCCTTTTTCTGAAATCTCTGTGAATGGGACTTCTCCGTGCTGGATCTTGGTTAATATTGTATGGACAAGTATGAAATTTGCATGATATGTGGTCAATGACCCACAGTTGTGCAGCGTAAAGTTTCTCCACGTTTCGCTTATATTTTCAAGAGTTATGGCCCTTTGTTCCTGAATTCTCCGTGAATTGGGACTTGTCCGGGCTGGATCTCTGTTAATATTGTATGGACAATTATGAAATTTGCAGGATGTGTGGTCAGTGCCCTGTAGTTGTGCAGCGTGAATTTTCTCCGCGTTTCGCATATATTTTCAAGAGTTATGGCCCTTTTTTCTTCAAATCTTTGTGAATTGGAACTTGTCCGGGCTGGATCTCGGTGAATATTGTATGAACAATTATGAAATTTGCAGGATATGTGATCAGTGCCCTGTAGTTGTGCAGCGTGAAGTTTCTCCGCGTTTCGCATATATTTTCAAGAGTTATGGCCCTTTTTTCTTCAAATCTTTGTGAATTGGAACTTGTCCGGGCTGGATCTCGGTGAATATTGTATGAACAATTATGAAATTTGCAGGATATGTGATCAGTGCCCTGTAGTTGTGCAGCGTGAAGTTTCTCCGCGTTTCGCATATATTTTCAAGAGTTATGGCCCTTTTTTCTTCAAATCTTTTGTGAATTGGAACTTGTCCGGGCTGGATCTCGGTGAATATTGTATGAACAATTATGAAATTTGCAGGATATGTGATCAGTGCCCTGTAGTTGTGCAGCGTGAATTTTCTCCACATTTCGCGTATGTTTTCAGGAGTTATGGCCCTTTTTTCTTCAAATCTTTGTGAATTGGGATTTGTAGGGCTGAACCAATAAAGAACAGAACAATGGCGGGGCAGTGTCGGATTAAAGTGGAAGGGGGGGCATACAATTGAGAAATCTCTGATTGCTTCCTTCCTGTGTTTCTATTTCTGTCCTATATGCCTGAATATAACCAACTATATTTGCAGAACTGTGTTTGGTATAGCTACTATATTTTGGAAACTTATTTATATTGTTGTATTCTACAAGCCAACAAAGGATTACTCGCCTCGGCTTATGGAGTTAAGCCTCTTTTGGATGTAATAATCTCCAATTTTGTTATCTGTGGCTGAATGTACAAGTTAAATTCGGTACAGCTTATTTGTCTCGGTTCTTATTTTACAGAGTGCTAAGTGCCTATCGAAAGTGGCTCCCCTCTACCCATATTTTACAGAGTTATGCCCCTTTACAGATATATAATTTTTCTATTTCTGTCCTATATGCCTGAATATAACCAACTACCGGTATATCTTGATCACCCCACATAGAACTATCTCTTCCCCAGTTCACACTACACATGGGTCACAATCACTTAGCGAAAGCCGAGGGGTTTTGATTAGATCGATCTCATGTTTTTGTCAGTAGATACATTAGGGGGACATGATGTGTCACATACCAAATTGTAGGTCAGGGCCGAATGTCAAGGTCACTGTGATCCCCAAAATCATGAAATTCATAAAAATCATGATTTTTATCTTGCTTTACGAAGTAAAGGGGAGATATTGTGAGGGGGGGAAGACGATGTCGTCGTCAGTGTCCCCGGCCTGGAAATGATAAGGTTTTTGGTTTGGCAAATTCAAAAAAAATCTAGAGAATTTAGAAAAAATACAACAAAAAAAAAAATATGGGGTGTGGGGACTCCACCTGGGGGTACTACCCCTGCGGTGCTCCAATGTTAAAATCCCTATGATAGAGTTTTGCGTTTAGCTGAAGTGCACATGTACATCTGTACTTAGAAAGTTTGTTGCAGTTGTCAGCTGTCATTGGATGATTATGAAACTTGGTGCACATGTTTCTATGATTAGAGGATGTACCTGTGCTATTTTTGAGATGGAATATTAATTTTTGTCCAAATTATGGCAAATGATAGAGTTTTCTGTTTAGGTGAATTGTACATGTAGGCCAGGAACCCTCACAGAAAAACACAAAAAATATCAAAATACGAGCGATAATTGAGAGATGATTTGCCATTTTATCCATTGGGAATTGGCCATAATGTGTCTCCCGCTGCCTAGAACCCCAGAGCTTCCGGGGCCTAGCCGGTCCCCAGTCTAACTAAAATCAGACCCAATATAATCACAGCGTCTAACCAAATCCTATTTTTATTACCTATTTTTTCCATAAACCGTGTAGTTTAAACAACCCAATAAACTCAGAAATGGTTATCTATTACGATACTTCGTGTTCATAAACGCTTAATGGTGCTCTAAATAGATGCTCTCAACAGTGTTTGAGGGTTATCCGATACCTAGACTGTATCTGACGGACACACATTCGCAACATTATCACGGCGTCAGATTGTATATCTCATACTGTCAGAAATTTGGTTGTTTCACCGACAATTTAAGGGGTTACACAGGGGAGAATGATTCGCCAAAGAGACCGGAAAATTACAATGCTGACGAGAACGCCTTGGTACGATGGGCGTGAATGTCGAGGATAAAATTAGTGATGATCATGGCTATGTCTGCATGGTTAACATATAGTAAAGTGGCCTGATCGTGTACATAGGCAAACGCAATTAGAGATTAGATCCTCCGGCGGTAATCGTATCTTCGAGACATGTTCCTCCGGCGGTATTTGTATCATATACGAACATGCATGGGCTAGAAAATCTAACATTGACTGAAGTACATTGAACTATTTGAAACTACAAGCTATCAGCCTGCTGTTAAGGAACTATTCTTCATATATCTATAACTTATTTGACGAAGGATACAAAGATAGATGATTTTTTAAGCATCTAATCACTGTTATGTTGCAATCTAGCTCTTAATGTCAGATAAAATGAATTGTAATTAAAAAATAATACAAGGACGAGTTGAAAATTTCACACGAATTGCTAACGCGTCCCATTGAGAACATTTTCTCATTCAATTGTCGAGTAGTAAATACGTGAAAACTACCAAAAAAATGAAAAATCTGAACTTATTTAGCTTCTCTAATTTGTAATTTCCCTCCGGCGGAAGTTGACCCTCCGGCGGAAGTTGGAGCAGCCGTTTGGTATGCAGGGTGTGCACACGGGACTGGCCTATCCAGCAGTAATCCCAGATCAGACTGGCCTATCCAGCAGTAATACCACATGGCACTGGCCTATTCAGCAATAATCCCACACGGGACTGGCCTATGCAGCAGTAATCTCACACGGGACTGACCTATTCAGAAGTAATAGGATACTGGACTGCAATATGCAGCAGTAACCCCACCTATCCCGCTGTAATCCCACACAGGTTTAGCCTATCCAGCAATAATCCCACACGGGACTCGCCTTCCCAGCTGTAACCCACACAAGATTGCCGTATGCAGCAGTAATCCCATACTGGACTGCCTATCTGCACAGCAGTAATCCCACATGGGACTGTCCTATCCAGCATTAATCCCGTACGAGACTCCTCTATCCATCGGTAATCCAAGACAGGACCGGCCTATCCAGCAGTAATCCCACTTAAACTACCTGATGTACATAACATTTACTGAGTAAATACAGTCTGTAAAACATGCGAGAAACCGGTGGACTATTTCTTGAAAACTGCGAAATGAATCCATATGAGTTGTCTCCCTTGTTCACCTGACGTTCTATTAGTAAATGCCAAAACCGCGCATAAGTATTTTAATGTATGGATTATAATGAATAGATTCTTGAAAAACTAACCTACTGTTGTTATATTAAGTAAAGCTCCTAAAATGAGTACAAAAATTATTTCACTAATCATGCTAATCGAATAATTAACACAATCACTGCAAAATTTGTTAAAATCACACTGATGAGAACATGCTTTATCATGCTTTATGCCTACATTATTAACATGACTACGCGCATTCAAGTCTTTGAAATTTTGAATTGGATGTTAGTTAGCAGTGGATGGAAAAAAGGGGGGGGGGATGGGGGGGACGGGGGATTAGTTTAACGTCCTACTCGACAAGGTTATTTCACTCATATGGTGACAGCCATCTTTAGTGGTGGCAGAAGCCAGAGTACCTGGAGAGAACCACCACCTGTCGGCAAGTATTTGCCAAACTTTCACACATGCACCAGAGGGCCCCTGGAGACATTTGGTTTCAGAATCATAGATATGCATGTTATCTTTTGCAACCACGTTAAATATCCATCCGTTTGTTAAAACCGCTGTCATAGTTCTTTGAAACTGTATGCAATCATTAACTCATATTAGGGCGGTGCATGTTTGAGAGTTTGCCAGTTACTTGCCAACAGGCAGTGGTTCTCTCCAGGTACTCCTACTTCCTCCACAAACCAATTCTGAATGAGCTTGATCCTTAAAGGCTTAGGTAGTACCATCTGGCAATGTTGAAAGTGTTGTTGTCCCTTCTCCACCAAAAACTTGCCTTGGGGGTATTGCCATTATCCCAACATCTACCTTTTCTCATTACCATCATATCTCACCTGGGTTCTTAATTTTGACAGTCTACACGGTTTGCATGTTAATTTGTTTTAATATGATATTCATAATAACAGTAAATATATTCTTTGGTTGATGTTTGAGGCTATTGAGGGCAAGGATTTGCAATGTCTCTTTTAATGTGTCTTCTGTATGTCTAAATACTGACATATGTATTTGACATTTACAGGAGAGGCTTCAAAATCAACTCCTCCAAGTGGTCATCCGACTCTTTGAAAGAATGATAGAGAGATCTGGAAGACAGCCAAGAAACAAGCTACTTCATGTACCTCTAACACCTACAGATGTGCAGACTCAACGAGTCATCATCAGCTTTATCATGAACAATTCAGCCTCTTGGCTCCAGCAATGACTTAAAGACTTTACCCATACTGGTACAATGTATTTGATGTGGACATGTGTTTTTTCATTTGTTTTTGAGCCACACTGTTTAGGCTTCACCCATGGAAAATTTTGTATTCATATGCTAAATAGTAAATTGTTCAACATTTTACATGTGATAATGTTTGATCATATGTTCATTTTCTTGATCCACTGATCTGTCAGTCATAAAAAGTCTTTTTCTTCTTTCTCATGGCCAAAAAAATGAGGTACCAAATGGACCTCCTTCAATAGTCCCACAGTCCCAAGCTCTTTAGCCATGAAAGGCATGAGACGACTTCCTTGCCCACGTGACGTCGGGTCAAGGTTGGGCATCGCATAATGCTTTAACTTTGGCTGTACTGCAAAAACTGGAAAATAATAAACTGAAAATCCAAACAACTTCGAAAATGTTATTGTCTCGGAGTTGAGACATTTGCAAACAGAAATTATCACCCGTAAAACTCAGTGAGTAAAATAGTACAGCATTTTCAATGGTTTGTTGCCTATTAAACCTCGGTGTGATGTAACATATGGGCCATGTTGCTGTTTCACACCTTTTATCGTCTAGTTCATCATTCAACCTTCAGCCGTCATCCATTAAAAGAATTTCCGCATTCATAATCCAAAATCCTAATTTATATAACTGCATTACCACCAAATTAAGAAAAAAGTCATAGTACATGCAGGCCTTCAAGTAGCTAAATAATATATAGCCCTCAAGAGTATGAGGGCTATACGTCGGCCCCAGTCACCTCCAGCGAGGGTTTTAGATAATTTTATTACGAATCACCTACCTCTGAACCTGCCGTACATCTAATCTCTATCCCCTCCTGCGCACTATTTCAAAATCTTGCACACTATTGTGAAATAGTAACGAATATATCGCCGTCTGAATTTCCCAGACGACTCCCACTTTAAACGCGCCATGTTAACCGTATAGAGTGACGTCACCAACATGGCGTGCAGAGAGCTAGAAGTTTCCGACTGGAAAATTCAGACGGCGATATATTCGTTACTATTTCACAATAGTGTGCAAGATTTTGAAATAGTGCGCAGGAGGGGATAGAGTTTAGATGTACGGCAGGTTCAGATGTGGGTGATTCGTAATAAAATTATCTAAAACCCTCGCTGGAGGTGACTGGGGCCGACGTATAGCCCTCATACTCTTGAGGGCTATATATTATTTAGCTAGCCTTCAAGTGGCTCACAGTGAAAATATAAGAGGAAATTTGCAAAAATATAGGAGAAACATAGGAATTTTCTGAATAAAATATAGGAAATAAAGGAGTGTAAGACAGGTTTGTACTACATTTATGTTCCAAACTTGGTAGTTTTCTGGTGTTTTAAGCCCGGCGCACAGAGCTATCAGCTGAGCCAATTGCCTGTCAGCTCAGGGGCTAGCTCTCGTGCGCGGGAAGTTTTTGGTGAGTTTTTGGCCTAGCGAGGCTGGGAGAAAAATATTTCGCCTCGCGAGGCCAAATCCTCAGTGTGTGCGGCGAACGTTTACAAGCTAACAGCTCAGCCGTTTTATTCGACAGGCCAATGAAACGCATCTTTTTTCACGTAACTTATACGCACGATTGTTCAAAATGGCCATTTCTACGCCAGCCCGGTCACATGAAAGATCACATGATCTTAAATAAGGCGCTTTGCGGGAACTGAAATCAATTCAGTGAACATTTTGCTCACCGTTTGTGCTGAAACCACATGAGAGCTAGCAAGACCCTGAGCTGACAGGCAATTTAGGCCATTAGCTCAGCAGATAGCTCTTGTATGCGCCGGGCTTAAAGTGATCATAAGCTCAAGTAAAGTTTCCATCAAATGAAAGACCATTGCAAACAGTGTGGGAAAGTATTGTAATTTTTTACGATTTTATTACACCGAGTAAACTGCGAATAATGCATGGTATTCTATGGTGGTCTGTTGCAATCATATCTAGGTCCAGTGACGTCACACGGCCTAAATACATATATTTCGAACTTTGTATGCACTTTCCAATGATTGATTCAAGCTTGAGGTGTGTATACTGAGTTTCAACATAGACTCACTGTTCCAATGTGAATGTTTCACCAAAATCTGGGAGATGGTAACTCATAAATGTCAAGTCAATTTGAATCTTGCATTTAATTTCCCCGATTTTGGTGAAACATGCACATTGGAACAGTGAAGTCTGTGTTGAATACACACTTTAAGCTTGAATCAAGTGCATACAAAGTTTGAAATATTAGGCAGTATAAAGTCGCTGGATCTAGATCTGATTGCAACAGACCACCATAGAAAACCACTTTAAATGCAGTTTACTCTGTGTAATAAAATCGTAAAAAATTACAATAAATATTTTCCGACACTGTTCGCAATGGTCTTTCATTTGATGGAAACTTTACATGAGGGCTTACGATCACTTTAATCAAATTACTTTCACTGAATGCGGTCATAGAGATTGAAATGTTTTCATATTTGCCGAGCGAAGCGATGCGAAAAAAAAATTCTGAAATGTACTTCATGTCAGTTTGACTCATTACAGAGCATTGATGAAAGTTTTCATGAGAAAAAGTCAAAATATAGGAGGTTTTGAGTAAAATAAAGGAAAATATAGGAATTACTAAAAAATATAGGAAATATAGGAGGCACCTGAAGGCATGTACATGTATACCGGTATATAATAAACATAGGCTAGGTTTCTACAAGAGAGAAGCAGTCAACAGTTTTCAATGATGCTGGTAAGACACCATGATGTTCCAAAGATACCAAATCCATATCGCTGATCAGTATTCTTAATCCATAATTCTCTTGCACCAAATACCTCATTTTGAATCGTTTAAAATCTCCAACTGGCACTCTTCAATTATCATGAACACGTCGATGACACAGTTTTATTTAACAGGGAAGTAATTGTCGAATTAATTGTAGTAATTAAAGTAGGTCGGCTAATGATTTGAACTGATTTGAAATTCCCATACATACATGGCAGTGTGACTAACGTCACAGGACCTACGAAGTACAGTAGGCATTAGGACTCGAACGCGAACTGAACTCTTGGAAATCCCCACCCTCAGTTGAAATCCTGCCTATATTAAGATGGGCACCGCCCAAGTCAGAATCGCCAGTGATTTTCATCAAAAATCACCAGAAATTTTCATCAAAAGTAGGTCAGCTCAGAACTTGTTGGTAACAGTCTCCTAATGCGCCTTCATTCCAAAATAAATAACGATCGCCGATTTAATTTTACAATTTTTTAATTAAAGGAAACAGATTGAATAATATAGGTTCAGTAGATTTCAAGCTTTACATGTGAAAATACATTTACATCTCTTTAATGGTTTTCGGTGCCCTTGTACAGGATCAAAACAACTTTTTGAATCACATTATTTTCCCAACAATACAACAAATTTTTATATATAGTACTATAGTAGAAAGGTAGCATCTATGTAGTTTACGGTAATTCAACTCAAGACCAACACCTTTTATGCACAAGATTCTATGTCATTCTCCTGAGCATAACCGGTACAAAGACGAATAAATAGCGTCTCTACATCACGTAATCTAGATATATGAGACAACACATTTTGGGCATCGGCAATCTGATGAATGTACTATTCCGGTTTTCTTGTTATTCTATGGCGGTTGTTCGGTGATTTTCTTCATTGACAAACGTTAAACCACCTCAGCTTCGTTATGGAAACAGCGCTGATTGTTTGAGGGTATATGCAGTACTTAAGATTAACCTCAGGGCCATGTGCCATACAGTGGGACAGGGTATTTTTAGCTGTGGATAATTTGACCTGAATTTGAAGGCTCAAGCCTTGTGTGGCCAATGTGAAATAGGATACACGTTAAAGGCTACAGTTTACATACACAATGTATATCTATAACAATATACTGAAGTGTTAATTATCAATGTAATTTTAATCAGAATTATTTCAGATCAGAACTTGCTGGTAACAATGCCCTAATGCACGTTCATGCCAAAAATCAAGGTTCTAATGTCAATGGTTCTCCTTATTTTGCCGACGAAAGGATTCGGATGGACTGACTGACTCACTCATTACCGGACAATTTGCGATCTGTAGCCTACTTCGTAGGAATATGTCTTCGGTTCATGACAAATTTGTATATGCCCGTCAATTTTGACGAGATGTTTTATGGTATGGCATCATCTGTCCGTCGGCCCATGAGAAAAATATTTTGCTGAATTCTTTCCAAATTGGCAGACATTACCCTCACCATGTAAACATGTGCATGTGATCTTTTCGACCCGATCTGACATTTTTTCCAGACTTAAGCCACTTGATCATCTAAAAAAATACTTCCATCAGTTTTGCTTGTGCATGTGACTCGTCCAAAAGGTTTTGCTGGATTCTTTCCTAACTTGCCGCACATTACCATGTCAAGATGAGCATGTGACCTTTCGACCCTATTCACCATGTCAAGATGAGCATGTGACCTTTTCGACCCAATTCATCATTTCTCTTGATCATCAAAAAAACTACTTCCATACGCAACTCGCCAGAGGTTTGCTGGAAGCCTTTGAAATTCGCCACACATTGTCATCACCATGTGAAGATGTGCATGTGACCTTCTCGACTAACTGCGTGAAAAAAACCCCAGTTCCATCTGCTGCCTTCTCTTGTGAATGCACAAGTTTTTGTCAGATTCTTTAGAAATTTGACAGTCACAATATTGTCAACATGTGAAGATGTCCTTCTTGACCTGATCTGACTTTTTTCTGAGTTATGCCCCTTGATCATCAAAAAGAACCACTTCAAATTTCCTTGTGAATGCAACTTGTCATAGAGATTTTGCTGAAACAATTGATCATCCTATATCCTGAAACATTGTTTTTTATATAGAAATCTAGCGTGTGCTGTAATGAACGGTAGGCCCCATTCTTCTGGAGGTTTACCAATTTCATTTTAGAAGACCCTCTATAGGTTACCATTAAGGTTACTCATTTTCTAATGAATGGTAAGAAAATATTACAGCACATGCCTGTGGAATGATCCCAATAATATTTCATCATATATCAGCTAACCTGATGACTTTCCTTAGCTTCCCTTCATTGCTCATAACCATATTTATCTCCTGGGTTATTCTCTCTTTTTCGGGGGTTTAGCCATGATGTCTACTGTGGATGTTTAAGGACATATCTTGGGTTCAAATTAACTTTTTTTAAATTGCAGCGGGTGGTTGGGTGGGTTAAGGTTCCTGTTGCTTCAATGCATTTTGCCGAGAAGCAACAGGAACTTAATAATGTGATGTCTAGCACTGTAATATCACTTGTCTTTATTGCACCATGTAAGCGTCCTGTCTGTGTCTTGTGCGCTGTCCTCAGTGTTTTATAGGGTGGATGGAGGGTGTCTGGTTCCATGCTGCTTCAAAGAGTTCTTCTTTGAATTGAAGTAGCAGGAACACAACTGGGCTAGGTGATGCTTAGTTGGTTCGTCATGATATGGCTGAAATATTGTTGAAAGCAACGTTAAATTCTATTCACTCACTCACTTTTTAAATTGCAGTACAAATAGAAATAAAAAGGAAACGGTCACATATGACTTATAATGAGGGACAAGTGTATATGCATGTATGTAGGTTATGGTAAAAACTGGGATCTGGTCAAGCCTAACATTTTACCTTGAGAAACCTGAAACTGACTTTATACTGGTAAAGATTGAGAATGTAATGGAAGGAAGGCCGTATTCAGTTTCTCTTATCAGGGATTTTACACTTAGAATGACTCAAGCAAGCTCAATTGAACTTTGACATTTTCTTTATCCCTGTAATGACGATGGAACATTACATCATGCATGGTCATGGGTGAACTATAAATGGCTGTCATGGGGATCTACCTGAAAAATAGCATTTTTTCTGGTTTTCCTCAAATTTATTTTTCCCACTTTCATACATTATTTTATTTTATCACTAACACACATACTGTGCACTGTAACAAGATCAAACATGTCTTTTTCTCATACACGCTTAAAACTAAAGTGTTGAAACTTACTCGCAAAGTGTTGAAATAACTCTTTATGTGTGTCCACAGGGACAACACTTAAAGAGCAGTCCCTGTGGACACACTTAAAGGGTTATTTCAACACTTTACGAGTAAGTTTCAACATTTTAGTGTGAAGCGTGTAGTTTGTGACGTGTGTGCTAGTACATTTTCTTTCATTACCAAACTGATGATGAATCTTAACATGTGTTGGTTACCTCATGTGTTGGTGACCCTTTTTTCAAAGTCTAATTTACAGTGAATGTAGATTTAATGTTAGCACAATATCTTTGAAGGAGTAAAGTCCGGCTACTCAAATTCATAACACATACTGCAGCTTGGTGGTGAACCAGATCTATATCAAAGATAATTAATCTTGACTCATTTTCCATGGTCAAATGCTTTAGCACTATGTGTCTTTGACATGTTTGAGGATTAGAGCTGCCGGCTTTCTCAAATTTACACAATGTTTTTGTTTATCACGATAACCCTAATGAAGATGATTGACATTGACCTATTCTAGGTGAAATCATAAAATAAAACTGAATTCTAACCCTTTTGATTAAAGGATTATAACCAAGATTTTTTGAACTTGTACTACATATGCTGAGCTTGACCTGCTCGCAAATTGGCAGGTCTCGTTATCATACAATTTAGTCCATTTCACACTTCAGTGATTTCACACTCTGCTTGGATGGTTTTGGTTGTAATTCTTACAGCTTCCCCATAGAAATAGCAGTCAAATATACTTTATACATAAGTTATGGTAATTTACTTACTTGGGAAATTTTAATATGAGGATGGCAAATGATGTGCTTCCTAAGTATAAGCATGGGAGAACTGTAAGGACAGCTACACCTAAACCAGGTATGGTAGGATATCGGGACCTCTCTCATTGAAACATCATCACTGGTACACATATGTGCAAACCGGGGTATTGCTGTGTCTACCTAGACCATCCTCGAGATGACCAGTTGCTTTGAACATGTGTAGATTCATAATATTTTCAACATAGATTGCTATATCGAGGATTGCAATTACCTTTTGAATCGCAAATTTCCAACTGTTTTTACTTTGCCCCTTTGTTGTGTACTAGTGCTACAGTACTTAGATTGTGTGATACAAGCTCTATCTTGAAAAGAATTAAATCTACAGTATGCTTTCAATCAATCAAATCAGCACCGGAAATGCTGATCCAACGAATTTCTTATGATGAATTATTTTGTTTAAGTACATGTAGCATACTATTACTCGTCTTATTCTAAGTAGCATACCAGTAATTTAAATTGTTCGATAACTTCTTGAATCACTACATTATCACAGAACGACATGTATGCATGTATACGTTATTAAAATTCTATGTTTGATGATCTTCGAATTTCTGAGCATATCCATGCCATTGTTCAGTCTGATTTAAATTTAATTTGAAGTGAAGCGTGCATCATCCGTTCAAGCATGTTAGTAGGACGTTGATGCTTCATAATCATGGCTGTATAGTTATAGTTTGTTTTTTTAAACAAGTGGGATAAGAATAATTTTTGGTTCTCATTTCCCATGTATTGTCATTATTAAAAATGGAGCTAAAACCCAGTACCGGTACCATGTTTGTCAATACCATGACTACTTGTGAACCTTCTCTGAAAAACAAATAAATATTTGCAAGATAATTTGGACTGTGGTTTTTTGTGAGGAAACCTAGCACGACGGTACAATATTTATTTTGTAGGATTGCCACATTGACTAACCTCGCTTTTCAAATTCTAGGCTTATTAATGTTATAAGAATCATAAAATATTGTGCATGTGGTGACGGAGTACATGCTTGTTAAAACGCTGTGTTCTTTTGTATTGTTCAACAAAAGACTATACCAATTATTTATGGAACTGTCGCTTAGGTAAACTAAATTTACATTTATGCCAAACCTCAACTGAAAAAATATTGCACCGTCAATCTTGCCTTTAGTTTTGTACTGCTTTCGTAATTCCAGAGGAGCATGGTTTGATGGATAAATCCACCAAGTTCCTGATCACTTTTGGTTGCCCAAAAATAACGGGAACGATCATGAACTTGTGGGTTTATTCAAACCACGAGGAGAAATTGTCAGACTGTTGTTGTTGTTGTGATCACGTGATGAACAGCTGTCTCGGGTTTCGCCGGAAAGAAACGAACGCCAGACGACGAGAAGGGAAATGAGAAATATAATGGAAATAACCGATAACATTGATAAAAAGAAGACTGAGAAATGATCTGGGGTTGGTATACAATAGTATTCGAATGCAATAACAGAAAAATGAACGATAATATCGTAATAATGAGAGTTCAGCCGTGATTCTCGCTCGGCCAAAATGAAAATTGCGAAACAATGTCTACGAATATTTGACCTAATAGCTCGTTCTCCGGCCATGTACATCACCCAATTCTCTCCGCTCGGTTGTGCTCCGTCCATTCTCCGCCGACTCCGGTCCGGAGTGTGCGGTGAAAAAGTCGGACGTCCAGCGGGTGTGGTCCGGCCCGGAGAACACATCTCTCCGGCCTGGACCAGAGCGGGGGAAATTGCGTGTGTACAATAAGAAAGTGTCACGTTCTAAAACTAATTCACATATTCGGTGATAGCTATTGCTTGTCAGGCTAAGGAAGTCCAGCAAATTTTCATTAGGTTCATAGTTGTCGAATGAATACGTGGTCATATTTACACTATGGTTACGCGCGAACTGAAACATGATTCTCGAGGAATTGTTTTGAGGCAGTGTTCAAATATAAATCAGTTTAGCAAATTCATAATAGCTGAACTGTGTTATTTCGGGCATGATAATCTGTGATATGGTGTAGTCTAGGGGAGGTAACTCTGCTTCTTGGGTGGCTACTGTATTTAGATGTAGTTGTCTTCCCTTTGACCGTGTTTCAGACAGTATCGAGCATTCACCAAGCCTCGATCCGTTTTCCGCTTTTTACAAACAGCTCCAAATCTAATCTCACCCACAGGCAACAAAAATGTAATGAGCTGTTACATTATTATGCGCGCGGTGTATTACGCGAAACATGTCACATAATTTAGTTTCTAACTATGCAGCTATGTCAACCATGCCATTATATATTTCAATTATGTCATGAATAACATCAGTACGGTACTATATGATGACAAACGCAAACGAACTCTTTTTGGGTAGAGCAGTTTTACAAAATTTACAGAGCTGTGACGCGGCTTAGCAACACAATGGCGGACTTTTCATTGAAAAAATGACGGAGATGGGAGGGGTAGGTATCTATGACTACAACCTGAAAATAGAACCGGTACGTTCTTTTATTCATGCATTATCCATCACGCGCTGGTGATCCATGCCAATCAAAACGACAAACCAATGGAATATGATCGAATCATACGAACTGTTCCTTCCGTTCTGCATTTTTACTACGGTGGGGCAGAGATCATTACTGCAGCCGTTTAGACGAAAGGTATATGCAATCGAAGCCAGGAGATTGAGTATCGAGATATCGGTCATAGAATGTAATTGAGTGCGCACATGCGCGGTGGAGCTGTCCTAGATTCCTAGAATTGGCAAGCCACATGTGCCAACATCTCATCGTCATTTAAAAGGATTTTTCGGGTTTTTAATTTCTAAATTTCGCCGGAATGCCGCGTGCAACCCCTGCACGGAAGCGTAGGGCTCCTGTGATGAAAGAATTTCCATCCGGCCAAAAAGAAATCGTAAACCAAGTTCCAGGCTGCGTGAGGACACTGAGGTCGATGTCCGTGCTGACCCCACGCCGGATGAGATGACTGGCCAAGCTGCCACTGCCAACCTGCAACAACAACAACCACAGGAACAGCTGATGTCACAGCTGTTACGACAGCATGATATGGGTACGGGTAAGGTTGCTGGTGCTGTAAGTCCTAGCACATCTGATAATTCTGCATTTGTTCAGGCCTTAGAGGCATATAATAACATTAGTGTCATGGTAGAGCTAGCTAGACCACATATACAGAAGCTAAACACATTTGTTGGTGATAATAACTCTGGGGGCGGAGGCCAAGTACCGATACCATTCATTAGGGGTACAGGACACCCTGTTACGAATGAACATCATGTCCCTGGGTCGGGGGATATTTTGACCGAAGGGGGATGTGTGCATATGGATGCACACATGTGGCCGTCTGTGAGCATGGTACATGTACTATCTCTACTTGTGTTTCCACAGGAGAGTTATGGTAAGTTCTGGTAAGTTATCTCACATTATACAAAAACGGTATAGTTGGGTGGGAGACATGCTTCATGTTGTCGAGAGTTGTACATTGGGTATGATTGGGCGAGATAACATGTTGCATGTTATCCCACATTGTGCCAAAAGGAGTATAATGGGGTGAGATAATTTAATGGATAATGAATGGTCCTCCAGCATCTACATGTGTTGCCACGTGAGGTGTCAAGGACAGTCCAACCTGTGTTCCCATGGGTGGACATGGTCGGTTTCCAGTATATGGACTGGAATTGGGTTTGGAATTCACTGGTCTGCCAGGGGAGATCGGCGACCATTGGACGGTATCATGGTAATGGTAATGAACATCATGTCATGCTCACAGTGGTCTCCCCAGCATGCCCGGGATTCTATGGTGAATAAAAATGCTGCGGCCAATCTCCATCCACATACAGTTGTTGTTAAGTTTTTGTAGTTGGTAACGGTTAAATGACTCGTTATCTGTAGGCCAGGTTTCTCACAGCCACTATTAGGTTATTCTTAATTATGTCTCGAGATAAATCAGTTTAGCAAATTCATAATAGCTGAACTGTGTTATTTCGGGCATGATAATCTGTGATATGGTGTAGTCTAGGGGAGGTAACTCTGCTTCATGGGTGGCTACTGTATTTAGATGTAGTTGTCTTCCCTTTGACCGTGTTTCAGACAGTATCGAGATATCGGTCATAGAATGTAATTGAGTGCGCACATGCGCGGTGGAGCTGTCCTAGATTCCTAGAATTGGCAAGCCACATGTGCCAACATCTCATCGTAATTTAAAACCCACCCACCCTTCCCAGAAACCCTATGACATTCGGTATCTCATGGTTTGTAATGTTCATTTCCATTCAGGGGTAATCAGATTTGCTAGTGGATGTAGGAATTGTTTGATGTTTTTTGCCTGACATTTTCTAAGCTGTTATTTGAAATACAGCCAAGTTCTTTTTCAATTGTGGTTTAACAGTAAAAGTTAAAATGGAGCTAGAGAGCTACAGAAGGTGGCATACACGCCGGCATAGGATGGTTTTTGATGACAATGCATTACTCAAGTACATCTAACTGTTGAGTCGGTTTTTAACTCATGAATTGTCGCAGCATAATTGATACATCTTTTCATCTATTTCATTTGGTTCACACGATGTACTGTCTGTATGTTATGGGGTGGCCGTCTGTGAGCATGGTACATGTATCTCTACTTGCGTTTCCACAGGAGAGTTATGGTAAGTTCTGGTAAGTTATCTCACATTATACAAAAACGGTATAGTTGGGTGGGAGACATGCTTCATGTTGTCGAGAGTTGTACATTGGGTATGATTGGGCAGATAACATGTTGCATGTTATCCCACATTATGCCAAAAGGAGTATAATGGGGTGAGATAATTTAATGGATAATGAATGGTCCTCCAGCATCTATATGTGTTGCCACGTGAGGTGTCAAGGACAGTCCAACCTGTGTTCCCATGGGTGGACATGGTCGGTTTCCAGTATATGGACTGGAATTGGGTTTGGAATTCACTGGTCTGCCAGGGAAGATCGGCGACCATTGGACGGTATCATGGTAATGGTAATGAACATCATGTCATGCTCACAGTGGTCTCCCCAGCATGCCCGGGATTCTATGGTGAATCGGCCAATCTCCATCCACATACAGTTGTTGTTAAGTTTTTGTAGTTGGTAACGGTTAAATGACTCGTTATCCGTAGGCCAGGTTTCTCACAGCCACTATTAGGTTATTCTTAATTATGTCTCGAGATAATGGCCAGATATACCTACAACACAGATCCAGTCATTGCTAAAGCGGCGATGCCATTTTGAATACTCTCTAAAATAATTAGATTGAAATTCAATATATCAGATTGAAATTAGTGACCAATCCTTTATCGGATTGAAAATATTCAATCTAATAGATTGAAAACGATAACATGAATCCGTTTAGACAGGAAATTTCATCTAATAGATTGATATTTTCAATCTAATAAATGGAATATTCAATCGAATAGATTGGTCACTAATTTAGAGAGTAGCTGGGGATCACTCGTGAAACTTATCTAACAACTCCTGACTGGTAATTCGAATTACTGTAATGTATATTCTAATATATTTGTAAAAAAGCATCTAATCGATCTTGTAGAAAATTCGTCCATTCAATCTTTTTTAATGTTTTTAACTTCTTCACGTGAACTTGGCGTTTGTCGTAGATGTAGCAGCAAGAAATTTGCACACATATCGTGATATACTAAGGCCAGAGTCCAAAATGGCGCATACTCTAAGGTTATTAATCCCATAAAATTGTACCGATAATGACTGTAATCCCATGAACATGCATTGAATTGACGGAGCGCAAGACCGGAAATGAATTCCCAAAGATACACTAAAGTCAAATATACCGGAAGCCGGAGATATATCGGAACCTTCCGCTGCAGGTAGAGGTATGCGTAAAGTCTTTCGATCACAAAACCGCAGCTCCCAGACATGAAGAATGTATATATTGTTGAGTATCCTTTCAGTTGCCAGTTGGCCCCATGGAAAATTATTTCGTAAATGGCGGTGAAAATGGTCTCCTCCAATAGGCCGTGCAAGCCGTAGACGTAAAATCTGGCCCAAGCTGGTGGTGGTCTATCACCCACCATGACTCTATCTCCAGAACGAAATCTCCTTCTGAAATTCAAGTAAATGTTATTTAGTGAGCCAGTTTAGACGACTTCTCTCTTCCTAAGTACAACATCCAACGACAGAGAAATGCAAGGCCAAGCCTGGTTAATGAGTTTAAAAAAGCTCCCTGCAAAAAGCGGTCGTTAACCTCTCTGAATTATATCCATCCCATACATAGAAAGATTCTACAACAAGTTCGTACAGACGCCATTCCGGAAATTATTACAAAATAACGTAACAATAAATTCCCCCATATTCCTTTCGTTTTGATGGCTAGGAAGAAATTAACGAAAATTATTTCTTCAACGAGGGAATAAGACCATCCATTCATTCGCATATAAAACTATACAATGCCGTGCACGACATTTGGGAGGTGTGATGTTGTGACATAATACAAGCGCCTAGTCCGTCATTCAATATACAACCGTTGTCCATCAAAAAAATTCCGCGTCCGTAACTCAAAGATCTATACCGTATTCCATATAACAGCTTTAGCACCAAATTCAAGAAACAAACGAATACAATCATAGTCTACATAAACATAGGCTAGCTTACTGCAAGAGAGAATAGCTCAACAGTTTTCAGTGAATGCGGCAAGACATCGTGTTCCAAAAATATCAAATCCGTGGATTAAATCGTCACTTTTAACACAGAATCTAGCAAATGCTACTAGGCGAGATATCCATAGCCACATGCAGGTGCCACTGGAATATTGCTGTCCAGAAAGAACAATAGCTCTATAGCGATTATCCACAGCGAGAAGATCGTTTACCATGTCGAAAATTGCAATCATCTCTCCCGTCGTAAAATCGACGAGAGAGAAGGCCCGCTTCATTTTTGCAAAGATGTAGACCTAAATATGATGTGCCGTTAAGGCTATCTGCAGTTTTCCTCAGATCCAGTCAAGTTGGATATATATCATTTATATAGCGATTATCCACAGGGAAAAGATCGTCTATATAGCGTTTGGTGAACGAGAAGAACCGGGCTTTGTATTGATCGGTTTTTGAAAGGTGTTTAGTCGTATTCGTAAGAGAAAAGATCAACAAAAAAGTGTGCACAATTATTACCATTGCAATAGCTATAAGCTGTTGATATATTGTGTTGCCCATATTTCACATTAATGTTTTTAATGAGAAATTCAAGCAACTCTATAAACAAAGAAACATCTCATGAATGATATCCTTTGTATGTAATAGAGCTAAAGAATGCTTTATGGCTTCTGACATTAATATATCGGCGGTCAGTTTTCCTAAACACAGATACTATTAACGAACTTAAGACAGTAATTAAGGTCCTCATGAGGGATTGTAGTATAGAGAGTACGGTATGTGACCTTGAGCATCAAGTTTTTTCGTAAGACATTTTGAAGATTCCAATATCCACATACATTCAACGCCAGGCCTTTCCCAAAATGCTTTTACCTCTTCAAGGGCCCTCGTCAATAGGGTCGAAAGAAGCTTGATGGTGCAGCTTCTAGAATCAGCTATGAATCTATCTTTGTAGCTTTGAGTCCGATATAGTTTTGGTATATCATTAAGAGTGGTTGGAGGACAAATATCTATTTCTTCATAAAATTTTATTGTTGTTAAATAAATCTTCCGGAGTAAATGATGTCATACAATTGCCAAAGTGCCACGTTTGCTACTTACAGAGCCAACTGAATAACATTTCCAATCAGAATAAAAAATATATCACAGTAACTCTGCCAATATGTGTGGTAGCACTTAAATTAAAATAAAATCGAGGGGTATAGGGCGCTTCGCTGAGGACCGCTAGTCTCACACTGCGGAACCTGTGTGGAGGATAAGAATGTTCGGTGGCTAAGAGTGTCGGGCTCTTATCTTCTAACCCAGCTAGGACACTTTTCTCCACATTGGGGATAAGTGTCCGCACTTGGTTGCAATAGAAAAAGATATGAAAATGGACACTAATCACCAGGACATTCTTATCCATCACCCCAGCACGGGTTCGAGCCCAGCTGGTCCTTGTGTGGAAGTTTGTCAGTTACTTGCCGACGGGTGGGGGTCTCTCCGGGTACTCCGACTTCCTCCACCAACCAAACTGACTGCCGCCATATGAGTGAAACAAACTTGAGTGTGACATTAAACCAAATCCCCCCACCCCGCTAAATTAAAATACTACTTGTCGAAATATGAAAGTCTAAACTTAATTGGGGAGTCGGTGAAATACAGTTTCGGTAACATGACTTTAAATGTTAATTATCCAGTGACGTGATACCTTTTCAGGCCGCTTACTTGACAATCTATAAAGGAAAGACGACCGTGTACATATTTCAAAGAGCTTGTTTTCCCTCAGTTCGAAGTGAAAGATGATTGTGTGTTGTTTACTCTCAGTATGACAATTCCACAAGTAGTAAAGGAATGCTGAACCTTTCCTTCACCTGGTTTATCTTTCAAATTAGAACTACAATACGTCTATTCGCGTTCAGGCAATCCATATCCTCAAAATATTAACGAAATCTACCCAGGCCCTCAACCCTTATATATTACGTCTCAGCTCAGACGCAAGTATTGTTCGGTGAAATAGAATTAACAGAAGTCTTTTGTCATATCGGATCAGATGCAAACACTGTTATATCTTATTGGTATACCTTATATTAGAACGCTGTATTTGATTGGACGGACGCAGTTTACGTATCAGATGTTAGTTCTCGGTGTGGGTGATATACGGCTCTTACAACAGTGTAAACTTTCAACATTAGCATATTACCCTTCTTTTAGAATGACAAAGGATTTCGAATGTTCATTCCATCGCAATAGAGAATTTGTTCGGCCCACTATTATGGTTCTTACTCGAGTGTGGTCTTTCAGCAGTAGCCGTTGTATTTCGATTGTCGAATTCCCACCCAAATCATGTTCATTTTCACTGCATTCGTTCGTGGAGTTGGTGAAAAAATAGACACTTTGATATGGTGTTCTATTTGTGCCAATTTGATCTCGCGCGTCGACTTGCAAAAGTCGACCCACGACGCCCGACGCGAAAAGCCGACGTCGTGTTTTGAAACGCGACGTCGCCCTTTCCGTCGCGCGTCGACTTTTACAATGTTAAAGTGTTTCAAAAGTCGACGTCGCCTTTTGGCCTATCTCTTAGCATTGTAAAAGTCGACGCGCGACGGAGAGGGCGACGTCGCCTTTCAAAACGCGACGTCGACTTTTCGCGTCGTGCGTCGACTTTTGCAAGTCGACGCGCGAGATCAAATTGGCACAAATAGAACACCATACTTTGATTAGCCAGCACGGCAGATCTGAGCATGTACCACGACGTCAAATTTACCACAGCTGCCTTTTCAAAGACTGTATACCTTTAAGGATATGTAACCGCCTGAGGCAGTTTTGTATACCCCTTCATAATTTGTCTTCTGTAGCAATAAATATTCAACATAAAATTAACAATGTATATATTTATGGAATTCACTTATGTAATTCACTTATGTAATTTGCATAACTGTTGCTAATACCGTGTAGAAAATATTCACAATTTAAAAAAATTAAATCAAAACAATAGCCTCCATTTTTCAATTGAAATTTCGTGAATACAATGCAAAACATTATTTACACGTGTTCCCCCGCCCGCTCCAGGCGTGGATTCCAACCCTCCAATTGTCGACTCCAATTCTTCCACTTGTTTGTGCTGCACATCGAAAGAGAAGATAATTTTGGCATCATTTTCCAATGGAGGGGGGGGGGGGGATTTGGCTTAATGTCACACTCAAGTTTGTTTCACTCATATGGTGACAGTCAGTTTGGTTGGTGGAGAAAGCCGGAGTACCCGGAGAGAACCACCGTCCTTCGGCAAGTAATTGACAAAGTTTCACACATGAACCAGCTGGGCTCGAACCCGTGCCGGTTCAGCGGTGTGAGGCTAGTGGTCACGAGCGAAGCGCCTTAGACCACTCGGCCACCGAGGGCCCATTTTCCAATGGATGACTAGATAGGGCTATTACATCATCGCCCTGCAATACTTGTTGTGTTTTTTTATACCGATCGCTCAAGTCGGTGCTAAAGGGGCTGTCTAATCATACCATTCAATATATTCACATGAACAGCTACAATAAAAGCGTGGCTGGGATACAAATCATCACATGGATCACTTTGGTTCTTGTGATGTTTATAGCAATATTCAGTCAGCATATTTGTTTGTGAAGCATATTGCGTTTAATTGTCCCCTGTATATGGTGAGATTCTGCTGGTGGACATTTCGTCCCCGAGACTTGCCCTCTGTACAGATCATTGTGATTGTAGTTTTGTGACTTGTAAACATGGTGGAGAATGAAGCGTTTGATCGGCGTCGGACCTCACAGGTATTCGCTCTGAATACGAACTTGCATACAATAAATACTCCCTCATTTAGGCCGTTTTTACTATCTGGCGGCAACATAGTTCATCATTTTCCCAGAGATGACTTGATAGGGCTATTACATTATCGCTCTGCAATATTTTGTATCTAATCCCGCTCAAGCCGGTGCTAGGGGCCGTGTGGTCATGTCATTCAACATGTCCACATGAACAGCTACAATAAAAGCATGGCTGGGATACAAAACATCACAGGGATCACTTTCAGTTCTTGTGATGTTTTAGAAATATGCAGTCACTAAATTTGTCTGTGGGGTTATACGTAATAGTTATCGCCTTCGACATCGGGGTACATGCAGAATGAACACTCACACCAGTCCGATTTGAATACCGAGGTCGCAAAGCGACCGAGGTATTTAAATCGGACTGGTGTGAGTGTTCATTCTGCATGTACCCCGATGTCGAAGGCGATAAATAACTTACACAATGGCCGTATTGTGTAACACATCATGGTTGTTTCAGGACAAACAACACATTTGCATACGAAACATAACTTTCACAACCCGTTTGATTGGTCCGTAACTCTCACGTTATCGTTACAAAGATTTGTAACAAAAACATATATGTAATTGATATATATACGTGTCACAATCTACATTACGTGAAACGCATATGAAGCAAAATATGCAGACATACAAATTACATATCCCTATGTCCATACGCATGATCTCATACTAGGCCTATAATTAAGGGAATGTCTGACAGAAATTCACGTTTACCGGTACACATTTGACTTGTACCCACACATATACGTACGGCAGAAAATTTAGGCGTTACGATATACAGACGCGTCATATTTTGACTGCTTAGTCTGCAATCAACGCTCAGCAGGCGAAAACCAAAGATTAAACCTATATTTGAGGCAGTCGCTGTTTTAATGTATGTATATTAGAAGGCATATAGTGTAACGCTCACAAAAAGACTGGATTCAGAGAAACTACAGCAAGAATGCACAACCGCGACGACGCAAAATAAACCAAAGTGTGAAATTTATATGGCGTATTTCCATGCAGATCCTATAACGATAGCTTGTCACTCCAATGACGGAAAGTAATTCTGTATTTGACTGACATTTATCAAAGCTGACTTGTGATTTAGTGATGCTCAATTGAGCCATCTTCGCATATCCAAGTCGAACACTACACGTGACGGAACGCTAGTGTAGCATTTAAAGATGAAGATGAATTGAGCTTGTGTTTCTCGAAATTTCACTTGAAAGTTCGATATCAAAAGGCTTTTGTATCATTTTCATACGAGTTATCTCCCGTCGCACACTTCAACGGACATTGTTCGTTCTTTTAATAGTTAATCTTAAAATGTTTGATAAATCACTTGAACACCGGGTACGGGTTAATAAATTACTTTAACACTCACTCACTTATTTCTACATGAACACCTGCTAATTCCTGAAGGCGACCAGGCGATTCACGCAGACGAATGCCCATGCCAGACAAAGAAGTCAGTGTGTCTCTTGAAACCAGGGAGGTGTTCATGTCAAATATTACCCCAGATTTGATCGACATGAACACCCGGTTCTTGCTACTTGAACACCGGGGCACAAGTGAAACCCATTGTGCGCCGGATCATTACCGCAAAAGAAAAACCCCGGTTACACAATAGAGTCAGTGTGTAAAAACGCTATAAAGTTTAGATTTCACTGACATTTCACAACATCATCCGATACATACAGAACCGTAATTTGTAGCCCAAATCGTAAACCTGTTTCAATTATGCCTAATAATCTCCGTCAGGAAGATGATACAACGTAGAAAACGGAAGTTAAAACTAAAAGTTAGCTCCCCTAGCGGAGAGTTGTCCGCCCCTAGGAGAGCTCTCCCATCTAATTCCAGCAGGATTACTATATAGGCTCTGCCCAAGCCATACTCGTCCTCTATTCTCTGTTGTACCTCGACCAGTACACATCAAGGAAGTGTTTATACAACCTGGGTTGTTGTTGTAACGACCCGCAGTATCCTTATCGGTTTTGACTTGTGTTATTTCTTGTTCAGAAGTTCTTTCTTTGTTGTCGGAGACTCTTTCATTAGTTATGTCTGAGCTTCCGATTTCTAATGCATGTAGTTCGTGTGGGCAATTCTGGTCCGGTTTGGACGCCCACACGGTTTGTTTTTCTTGCAAAGAGTTGTGTTATCGGCAAAGTTCTTGCGCCGAATGTGTATTATGGGATCCGTTAGCTTGGAAAAATTATGCCCAAGCTAGGCGGACTTACCTTTTGCGGGCGTCTGACGATCCGTCTCTGTCGGAAATCGACAGACGCTTGTTGGAAATTGCTCTTGTAAATGACATGAAAACTAACGAAGATATCGTTGGTATTGGATTAAATGTTTCCCATGGTCTTAGTAATCAGAACTCGCCCGCTTCTGTAAATATACCACCTAGCGGAACAGTTCTAGATAAATCACAAATTTTAGACAGCTTAGCATGTACAGGTGTGGCTATGTCTGGAGTTACAGCCAAACCGGTTCCTTTGTCTAGTCCAACAAAGACTTCTCGACCCAAACCTACCGTGCCTGAGCCGTCCATTGTTCTCGTCGGACAAAGGAATGCTGTAGAGTCGCATATTATCTCGACCTCTCCTTTGTCTATTGGTTTATCACACTCCGTTACCTCTAAACGAAATAAACGTCGTGTGTCGGTTTCTCCTTTACGTGTTAAATCATAACGCAGTTCTAAATCCGTTTCTCGTTTTATGTGGGTCGTTCGGACCTACCATTGAGTGTCAAAATTGCTGTCTTGCGGTTTCGTCTATCGATGAATCAGCGATTCTATAATAGTGGAAATGACATGTTACGGGACTTCAATTTTAGGATTGAGTTGGCATGGTTTGAGACAGGTTGATTTGGTAACAGATAGAAACATTGTTTATAAATGTTTGATATTTCAACCATTTTCCATCATTAAATATCCAATCTGTCGACGATTATTGCTAATTAAAATAGTGCATACTGCTTACGAAATCGGTGAGAATTAGACCGGGAATTCTAGTTCTATTTCTTTTCGGCCTTCCCGTTCTCCAGTATACCGTTCTCGTACTTCGACTCGACGTTCTCCTACACCACCACGCCGTTTGCCACGTCTTTCGGTCTCTCCTTCTTATATAGGTCACCACGTTTGTCAGTCATAGACTCCGTTTCTTATCATGCAGTTGTCCACGATTTGTCAACCTCTCGCTGAAGTTATATCACTCGTTCGCCCATTCCGGTCTCGTCGAGTTCATCTGTGATTCCTTTTCTTCGGTGTAAAGTTAGGAACATACGTCAATGATGGGTTTTTCGGATAATTTGGATGCGCTTTTAGCGTTGATGCCGGATATGCCGTCTACTTCGAATAATCCTCGTATTAAATGTCAGACAAAAGAATGCTTCCTCGCCGTATGTGGTCTCACCTATGTCATTTTTGGCAATGGTTCGATGGTGATTAAATTAATATTTTGGGGATAGTTTTCTTTCACATTTCTGTCTTGTCAAAATTTGGTCTGGGCAAATTTTTAGACTTCACATGGTCTGTTTTTCCATCTGCCATGTGTTTATTGTCTTCGGACGTACGTCGCGAAATTAATTGGCTCTTTTCGGAGTTTTCAAAGTTCTTATATCTTGAAACTATTACCCGATATATTTTCTAAAGTCAATATTAATCCCGGGCTTATCTGATAACACAGTCCTGCGTGATGGAGACAATGTGTATTCAATATCACGTCTCCACACGAACAATGAGTTCGACCCGCTGTGTTTGTTGTGGGTTTTTACGGGCTCTCGCGACCTCGTTATTATTGCTCAATTTGTGACAGATTTGTACTTAGTCCCCGGCATTTCTGTAAGTCTGCCTTTTAGTGCTGAGATTTGAAGGCCGATTGTGATCTCTACAATAAACGATCAGGTTTGGTTTCATTGATTCATGAATTTTATGCATTGAGTTTGTGTATATCTCAAGTAGGGTTGTAAATAGTATCCTCATCGGCGGGGTTTTTTCGTTTCTTCCCGCCGGAGAGATCTGGTACTTTATTTGCAGCCGTCAATTTTCATGTTGTTGTTGTTGCGTCTGTTCGGACTTGCAGTTTTGGTGGGTTCACCTTCATACATTCAGTTCCTTGGTCCTACCAAAATGTAATCTCTTGTTATATCAAGTATTATTTCGTGATTTTGATATCCTGTATTCAAGAGAGTCCTTACAGAGGTTTTATATGTCTTTCCTACTGACATGAATATGAAGCATGATTGTTGCATTTGTGTTACGTAACCACAACTCAACCCTTTTTACTTCGACCCTGTGTCGCATCTTAATGAGCTTCTTTACTGATCTCTTTATGTAATTAAGGGTGTGTCGAACAACAATGAGATCACGTGCTGGTTTACGTGAGTGAGTAAACCTATTCACCCACTTATGCTGGTTTACGTGAGTGAGTAAACCTATTCACCCACTATGTGGAAGTGTGATTTTCTTGAAACACAATTGTCTGATTATTACATTGCTTGTTTTATTTCACACCAAGTTGGTTCCATCTGTATACTGTATTACGCTTATAATTTAGATGGAGTTATGCACTAATTTTAATTTCTTCCATATGAGAAAATTTTAAATTACTAGCGTGAGTGGGAAGGTATTGGCCGGCCAAGGATCAAGCCTAGTGACACGTAAGTCGTGAAGTCTTCTATGGTTTCTTCTACCAGGTATGTATTACCGGTACAGTCTACTAGAGCATCAAACTGCTTTTTTAGTAATGTTCTTACTGTTCTTCTTCTCGACAAATTGTTCGTGCTAGGTCATTTCAAATTATAAATTTTTGAATAACCTCACTTTCCTGCCGGCGAGAGACTTAAATGTATTTCCTCTCTTCGGGAATTTAAAATTCTTCAAGGATCTTTCTTCGTTACCTGGAAAATTTTTGTTCTGGATGTCGGTTGTGTGACTATTTGGTTATTAATAGTAACATTGTTGTAAATGTTTTATGTTCTCTCCATATAAGCTCCAGTACTGAATTTCATGTACAGGAGACAAATTACATCGGGAGAGGTAATAATGTAACCATGTTCATTGACACATTATTCATGTTCACTGACACAAAGATCCATAATCCCATTTATCTCATTGAGCTTACATTTGGTGATTAACGTTACAAACATTTAAGATGTTCATCTCTACTGCGTTTAAAGAGAAGGAAAATTATTACAATCGACTTCGGGGTTACTGTTTGCAACGCCCTTCTGTTACGTCGTGTACTTTTATAAGTTTGTATCCTGCTCCATTATGAGCATGTTTATACATTAAGTTGTTGTGAATGAGAAAATCACTACGTTGTTTATCATATACAACGTTTCTCGCATTTTTCACATTACGCTTTCCTATTACACCTTGACATGTTCATTACGCCGTCATGTGTCTTTCATACACCTGTGCGTCGTTCTATTACATCGGTTAGACGTTTCCGGTACGCCATAACGCCGTTTGTCACGTCATTTCTTCATTTGCGAGATGCATATTTTATATCCATTCATCGGCACTTCCTTTGATTCTTCATCGTCGGTCATCGGCGGGAGGGGAAGTCCGTTCGTTTGGCTTCAACCTTCCACTTGTATCAATTCCTCTCGGGTTTTTCACATTGTGATTTTCTTAGGTTCGTCCTTACTCTACGAAGAGAGTTCTGTTCAGACCTTGTTGTTTCCAGTCTGGAGTTCAGAATATCAAAATTGTATTGAAATCAGCAGTATTTGGTCAAATGCTGTTATATGGAATAGGTCTTTGGATTATGGACGTGGATATTCTCTGAGGACGACGGCGGGATTGTGAATGACGGACTAGTCGCCTTTAATTGAATTCAGCACAGTGTTGTTAACACAGAGCCATGTTGACTTTATCACACTAACATTATGTTGAGATCCATTTACCTTAAGATTGTGCTTAATCAACACAATGTCTTCGTGGTGTACTTTTTTCCGACTTTCTCCATCAAGTACTTTATTCCTGTATTGACCGTTACACCAATGGTTAGACTTTGACATTATGGTTCTGTCATCAACCTTAAGGTTGTTTATTATATGTAGGATCTTACTCACTACGTTCCTATATTTGTCCTGGTGCCGAGGACGTGATACCGTTCCCGACTTTATTTCCCTCGTAATTGACTTCCTCCTTCACCTTCACCAGGATAGGGAGTTTCATATTAGCACCATGGAAGGCTATCGATCTGCTCTGGCATGAATTGAATAGGGTGTTACGTCTTACCTTGGGTTCCGACATTAGCCTTAACGATAATATCTCTGCTCTTATTCACGCCTTCGCATTACAGTCGCGTTGTACTCGCCAACTGTTACCGAAAGGGGGTATCGGTGTGGTTCTGTGTGCTCTGATTATACCACCTTTTGAACCCTTAGAGTCCGCGTCTATAAAAACTGTGTCTTATAAGACGGCCGTCGTGGCGGCGTTTGCTTTGGCGTCCAGACTGTCTGTACTTCATGCTCTTGAAAGATCTTCTATGACCTGGACAGCGGATCGGTCTTGTATTTCTTTTCGGCCCATTCCTGAATTTATCGCCAAAATGAGTCTGTTCGTTCAGGTCCGTGCGCTCAACGTCGTACTCCATTCCTGCATTGTCAGACTTTGTACATGGCCTCGAGGACGATCTTCTGCTATGTCCTGTTCGAGCCATCCGCCACTATCTTACTCGTTCCGATCCGTTCGCGGCACTCGGCTACGGTTATTCTGTCCCTTCGCCTGTCAGCAAGGCTTGATATTTAAAAAGCCGCGTAGTTGAAGAAGACCATACAATAGTCTTATCAATTGGCAGAAGGTAGATATACCATTGACGCCCCACTACTGTCTTCTGCTTCTTCTAATGTGATTCGTGCCATCGCTGCGTCATGGCATGTATGGAAGAACTGACCCCTTCATGACATTGTCCTGTCTTGTGCCTGAACAATTAACTCCACGTTCACTAATATCTGTCTGAGGGATATGACAGTGCAATCAATAGTGTGACCACGCTTGGGCCACTGTGGCTACCCAGCACGTTGTGAGTAATTTCAGAAAAGAGGGGGGGGCGGCAAAACTGTCACCATCGCAGCAAGACAGCCATCTTGCTGTATCATCTCATCTCATCTCATCTCAGTCATATTATTATTATTACATATATTATATGATAAAAGGCATCTCAGAAGGTAGAAATAAGTCAGTTTGACCGGCCGTGGATTCTATAATCACCAATGAAGGCCTAACACCGGGATAGGGTGTACTCCTAACTGAAATTTGCTTCTGTTCTTCAGAAACTGACTTCCTTCTAGATGTTCTCAGCTGGGTCCTCTGTGCTTTCAACTCAAAAGACACCTGCTCCAGGCCTAGGGTCAACATTAGTGATGCAAGTACAGAGAGTTGACGAATGTGTAGCAGGACCCAGGGAGCAAGCACGGTCAATTCCAACGCATCGTTCATCACTCCAAGTATGGTGAGTTGACCTCAAGAAGCTTGCGGACTGAGAGTGGTGTGGACTTGGCGACCCTCTAAGCTTCAGCCAGTATTCGCTCTCCCCTGACTTATGGTCGACCAAGGATCTCCCTGTATGCAACGGCCTGTGCGTTTTACTCCCCCCTAGTCATACAGTGCCTACCAAGTGGGACCTTCTGCTGCCGTTGTTGCCCCGGGTATCCTTTCAACTTGGTGGAATTGTGTACCACACCACGAGCACAGCTACATGGATGGAGACAATCAGAAGATAAGTAGAACTGTATCAATTCCTTCAATTACCCTATGCGTCTTTGACCAGGGTGAATTTGTTGAGTAATAATGTCTCAGATTTATACCCATGTCTGTGTCGTTCCAGCGATTACTAGTCTGCTATGGGAGTTACCACAAGGCCGAGATTCCCGCCTCCATATGTTGGTACTGTGGCATAATTGAAACAGGTTTACGATTTGGGCTACAAATATAAAACATTTATAAACAATGTTTCTATTTGTTACCAAATCAAACCTGTTTCAATTTGATTGACCCTCCCTCCGTCCCCTCATGCCGGCCTTAAACACTACAGGTCTCGGTAATTATAATGAGAATAGAGGGCGAGTATGGCTTGGGCAGAGCCTATATAGTAATCCTGCTGGAATAGATGGGAGAGCTCTCCTAGGGGCGGACAACTCTCCGCTAGGGGAGCTAACTTTTAGTTTTAACTTCCGTTTTCTACGTTGTATCATCTTCCTGACGGAGATTATTAGGCATAATTGAAACAGGTTTGATTTGGTAACAAATAGAAACATTGTTTATAAATGTTTTATATTCCTGATTCTCAGACACGTGTATCTTTTCGCGGATAAGAGACTTGTATAGCATTCACCTGAATTAATAGGTTTCAAAATCTGTATTATTATCTTGTAGAGCCAAAGTCTATTTATTTGACGCTGAATAGTCTCGTCGGCACTTTACACGTCTGATACATTCAGGTTTTGTTAGTATTTTCTTCAAATCCGTTCCAGCTTTGAGAGTGACCATTTCTCTCTTACAGTAGAGGTTACCGTATCACAGGATTTGAAGCGGCAGTACACGGATATTTTTTCATCAAAAAGATTCCATTCACTACAGAACTTATGGAATATTCGTTAAAAACCACTTGTATGGAAAGGGTATGGGTTGACCCTAACCCGGTAAAACACAACAACCATGCAATCAAATGCTTCCCTTTATGGGCGTGTGAGTCTGCATGTTACACGAAATGTGGAGACAAACCGTGTTTATCGTGTGGAGACTACAGTTGGTGTGGTGTTATATAACGATCCTGACAAGAAAGAGTTGCGTTATAGATTCCATTTTCTTGTCTGGCCTTCTCGCCACATGAATACAATACAAGCGTCTAGTCCGTCATTCGTTATTCAGCCGTCATCCATTAAAGAAATTCCGCGTCCATAATCAAAAGACCTAGTTCATATAACAGCATTAGCTCCAACTTCAAAACAATAATCATATTATTTCCGTCGCCGCCGGATATCTGAATTCGGTAATCATGGGAGCAGTCATCTTGAAATTGGACGTGTAACAGATGTTTTCTCGAGCCATGGTTCGCAGACGTGCCGTGGAGTGATTCAACTACTTACTTATCGTAACTGACAGGAATGTAACACCCCCATTCGTGGTTTAATTCATCGAATAAATTTTATTAACACCACTTTATTTTGGCTGAGAGACCAAATCGATGATCGTACATGATCAAGTTATCCATCTGTACCGTCTGCAGCAAAATGTGTGAGATTGGACTGCGAGTTACTATATACTAGAAACAGTACAACAAGCGGATGGGGTTGATGTGTACAGAAAGTCGAGTTGATAATGACACAAATCAATAAAGAAGTAGTGGCCTGATGGTTAGTCCCATATAATGCCACAACGCGAACTTTTACATCAGGCTATGTGGAGTTACTTAAAACGTCAATCAGAGGACAGAACTTTCAAAGTCCTAGTTCGACATGCACCTCATGTGTGCGTTTTTCCAGCAAGCACTTAACTGTCCGTTAACACCACAATTTTCATTTTCAGATGAGTCGTTGCGCGAACTACATTAAGCAAACCTTTAATGAAAACAAACAAATCGACTTTTTTTTAACCATAATGGTGCATCATGACCTATATTCATCAGTGGCACACCTAATCGACTTGTAATGTGCAGATTATAATCTGCAAAAAATTGCCGCCGGCATTGGTGCATCTGCATCAATAAGTTTTCTTGTACATAAAAATAGGCTAGTTTCCTGCAAAACAGATGCGGTCAACAGTTTTTAATGATGCTAGCAAGACCTCATGATCTTCCAAAAATATTATATCCGTATCGCAAATCGGTATTGTTAATCCATATGATTTTCGTATAAGTATCTCAATCACGCTTTGATTGTGGCTGTTCCTATTAACATGATGAGGATGACAAAAAAAAACAAAAAAACAAAAAAAACATCATGAGGATGTTGAAAGACCCCCCATGGGTTCGTACGTTCATAACATACGGTTCAAACATTCCAACGAACAACTGTTCGATCAGTCTTTGTTCACTGAGATATCTGATAACGTTAGCTGCTTTCATTCCTAAAATCAATATATTCAATGTCAGGTTGTATGCACTGCATCTAGGTTTATCCTTGCCTTGAAAATGCAAAAATGAATGTCATTCCTTGTATATTAATCATGTAATGAAGAGTATACTTCATTCCATATAAAATATATCAACGGCATATATCATCTAGTTCATCAATTGGATGGAGCGGTAATATTTGGAAGTTGTACTCATTTCATGACCTTTAGTAATTGAAATTGAATTTCATAGTGTAGTTAGGCCACGGCACATTAGATTCAGTTTGCCGGTAATGTGAAGTAATAAA
The DNA here is from genome assembly GCA_036873755.1 of Hanleya hanleyi. Taxonomy (NCBI): domain Eukaryota; kingdom Metazoa; phylum Mollusca; class Polyplacophora; order Lepidopleurida; family Hanleyidae; genus Hanleya; species Hanleya hanleyi. The sequence continues at coordinate 121,616 of JAVTVY010038131.1, read as the reverse complement.
TTGTTTCTACATTAAGGATAAAAAAGATATTGGTGTTAAGCGTTTTAAACTAGCGCGAGGTGCCTGAGCCAAGCTGGCACAGTCTGAAGAGCAAGCTTTAATTTGGTGTATCGGGTTACATATAGGCCTTCACGGATTGCGGGACATGTACTTTGCGTTGACAATGACAATTTAATTGGTTTCGTGTTGCACAATCCATGTTAGATTTCTGGATGAGTGTTCACGTGTCATACAGATAAATACAATTCATCACGTGAATGAGAGATATATAATACGTCCTCAGGGTATGGGACCATTAAACGCAATATTAAAAGGGTAATGGAAAACGATGTCGGCGTACTATAGACATATACACCTCTTCGCCCAACCTCCCCACAGCGCATGCTCTATTTCGCAGGCTCCAATAACATCCCTGCCTCCAATAGCGGAAGTTGACCTATACTACGTTGCTATGACGTATAGGGGAAACCAACCAACGCACGGTTCAGTTTGAATCCGACCAAACGACTCCTTTAGTGTTGCACATGAGCGAACTACTTTTCATATGCTCTGTCCAGATAAACAGGGAAAATTATCTCCAGATAATTCTTTTTAACGCTGGGTCAACGGAGGTATTATGCAGACTTGAAAAGTAATCAAAATTTTCGTTAAACATCTATTTTACTATATATGATGTCACTTCCGGCGATGTGCGCGAAGGCCCCGAATCCGGTCCAAAAATCTGACTGGTGGCTGGGGTGTTATTAGACCCGCAGCGAGGTGGTTGCTCTTCGCCCCGCATGCTTTCTTGGCTAAATAAAAGATGGTATGTGTGCCTCTAAGAATTTAGCTCTGGGTAACTGAATAATCGGTGTGTCGGTTGTTTTCATTTCGGAATCGAACTGGATACATAAGCTTGACGTGTTAACTTTCACTATAGGGTTAAGCGCCTCGGAATTCTGGTTTATACTTGCAAGAACGCACAAGATAAAGCCTACAATAGCCTGTCTGAGCTCAACAATACGTCTAGACGTGACCCTTTTCAGCTGTACAAAAGCCTCAACAAAAGCCTCAACAATGCGTCCTTACACCAAGTATCGACCGGAATTCCTCACTAACAATATTTTATTAGTAGGAAATTGCTAGGCATAAACTCAACCATTTCCACCCCGACTGCGAGGCAACATTTCTTGTGAGTGAGAAAGTTTTACAGTTTATGCGATAGATGGACAGAAACCGTCACTACTGTAAACGAAGCCATAACATAAGCAGCAATGTTGGTTGCTCTGTGTGAACTCAGATCATGAAAATCACCAAAACAAAACTCGAATACAATGACAATCCGATAAAAACGACCACAAAAAGATTTCTCACCCTTTCATTTAAACTGTTAAAGCAGAGCGTTTGAAACAATGCCATTGACGTCCAATTATATTAGCATCGCATTCCGCAGTTATTCTCTCGCGACAGAAACGATCAGCAGTCTCGAATAATGTTGGGAGATATTCGAACACAAATTATTACAACGCCCGTTTTAAGGTGAACTGAAAAGCTTGCCAATGTTCTGTTAAAATGTCATAAACAAGAACTTCTATAGTTGTTACAAATATGTGTGGTAATAGTTCTGTGGGTTATTGTTTTATTTTGGGTATATGAGAAGTCAAAACTTATACCACCAGAGCCAGAACTTTTAAAAACGTTTGCCTCCCGTTGTTTTTGGAACGTCATGATGTTATAGTGGTCCTCGCTCATTCATCCGACGTAGCATGAGGTCACATTTAAATAAAGCTTGAATGAAGGAAACCGCTATAATGTCATAACGTTCTACAAACCAAGAGAGACAATCGATGCAACTTTTCAAGACGGATTTATAACAGGATAACTTAAATATTGTTATTAGTACAATTTTGCAAAATATATTTGCCCCAAAAACGTATAAAAGTTATGTCACATAAGACAAGATGTATATAAGCAACATTTTAGATAAAATTAAAAGCTTTGCAGTTCACCTTTAAGGATACTGTATCGGGTCCCAGTTGCGTACGTGTACGTATCACAATATTGCTTAATTACGGGGCAGTGCTTTTTTGTATCCATACAAACTATAAATGTTCTGAAGCCCTTGATTCAAGGAATTAGAAAAATAAATAACTTTCTCCAATTTATTACAAGAATCGATTTATTTAAAGATAAATGATGTCATTTAGAAAAAGTATAGTCCTAAAAATCACGCGCTAAAAATCACGTTTCATCAAACAATTTTGCTTTTTTAGAATAATGAACGCTAGGCCTACCATTTGAATAAAAATAGGTTGCCTCAGTCTTTTTAGTTATAGCCTAAAAGTTGTTTTATCGTCGTGCAAGTTTGAAAGATTGAAAAAATCTACAAAAACTCGACCCCTCTCCAGTAAATCATAAATATTTCATATACAGGGCCGAAGGCAAGCTGTTGAACATCTACATGCTTGAAATATTATGTCCAAATTTCATGTTTGTACATCAAATAACAAGAGAGAAATTAGAACGGGAAAAACCACTTTTTGGCAAAAAACTAAACGCAGAAAACGGCCAAAAACCAATCAGCACTGTGTTCGGAAGCTTGAGCCATGTTAATCCCCTGTTCGTAGCTGGATAAGAACCCTGCTGAGACAATGCTGTGACCGCTTGAGTAGATGTCAAACACTGTTCCGGCGTTATTATAATTATTTGACAGGCAAAGTAAGTTATAGGCCTACATTGTGTATCAAGATTGTGCCGTAAACATCCTGTTCAAACTTCATTTACACATTCGGTAACATACATTGTACTAAAATTTTCAAATATTCACAGTTCCATTGCTATTCGAGGATGGTATGCTAGGTGAGCCAATTAGTTAAACGCTTCTTTGGCCGTGGACCTCAATACAGTCTTCGCCTTGAGCGTGAGTAATCCTTATAGGCCTACCCCGCTGTGTCCCCTGGTGTGCGAAGTTCGCCTGATTGAGCCTCACCTACTGCACCACGAATGGCTTGAGTTTTAAAAAGTTATGTTGTTTTACTACAATGCACTAATTTTCATAGTTTCTTATTCCCCCAACTTGTAGATTTGACTGTGTACTCTGGTATAAGACAAAAAACAAACAAATCGAGATACAGTAACCTTAACGCGGAAACACCCGTCAACGCCCGTCTCAACGCCTGTTAACGACTGCCAACGCTCGTCTTAACGTCAGTCAATGCCAGTCTCAATGGCCGTTAAAGGTGAAATGCAAAGGTTTTTAGATTCTCCTTTTTACATTTTATTTAGGTTGAATAATGATAGAAATACCAGTCTATCTGCTTCACTTAGTTAAATTTGAATTATCTTGTCTGCTAGAATCTTTTTAAAAGTTGGTACTTCTAGCACAGCTGAATTCCGCTTTGCAAAACTTCATCGCTTATCTTTGCTTGATTGTGACGTCACGTCAGACAAGCCACCCGGAGACTCAACGTTACAAGTATTGACGCTCGGCCAGGTGGTCTGATGTGACGTCACAAAACAACGTCAAATAAGGGCAGATGAGCGATGAGGATTTCATTTCTCAAATTGACCGGGCTTGAGATACCAACTTTGAGACACTACTTCAAATAAAATCAAACGAAATACATAGGCTAATATTTCCATCATTAACTAGCCCAAGAAGAATATAAAAAGGACAATTTTAAAATCTTTGCATTTCACCTTTAACCCCCGCCAACGTCCATCTTAACGCCCGCTGACGCCAGAGAGAGAAAGAGAGAGAGAGAGAGAGAGAGAGAGAGAGAGAGAGAGACTAACAAGGGTTGCGTTTTATAAATTTATTGTTCCCTAATGTTATATAATACCCAAGTTGGGGTAGCCACATTGCGCTTGTTTACAAGTCATAAAACTACAGTGACATTAGTTTTAATCGCGCTCTGGTTATTGTCCGATGAAAAGCCACCTTTGTCGTACATCAGAACCATCGTCGGTCATCCCCGTCATATTTTCATTTCTCAGTGTCCAATGAGAACCCATCATTGATACGTTATACATCAGAAGCGCCGTCACCCATATTTTCGCTCTTATCCTTGTCCGACAAGAAACAACCATCGTTATGCGTCAGACTCGCCTTCTTCTGCCAATCAGGGATCCTTATAGCAGTCCTTGGGCGGCTGTTTTCGCATTTCGGCAGCGTTTTTCGGGTCTCCCTGAGCGGTGAACCCATATTCTCTTCTTCTTGGTTTTGATATCTCTTAATTTCAAGCGAAAATAAGTATAATATTGTTCGTAGAGCGCCATAGCAGGTTTTCTGATTTAGGGTCGCATGTTTGTGTACGCCTGCTGTAAGGTCTCTTCTGCCTCGATAGCCGCGGTGTGTGTATCAATAGCTTTATTAACATTGTTGTCCTGAAATGGCGGTTCTCTGCTAGCGAGCTCTCAGCTTGGGACGAGCAAACACTGTCGGCTCCAGAGGACGAGCCTTCAGTATCCGTACAAGTGGACAAGCCCTTAATATGTGTATCACTGTCCGATGTGAGCCACATCTTCGGTATCTTCATACCCATGGATATTCCTCCGGTGTGTCAGCATATCGTAGTACCTGGTGAACGTTGTGTCGCACTTAGAAGTATAAGACATGAAGATGGGTTGAACGACACTGAAGAACTGCGTTCGTCTTTCAGATAGGGTTGCTTTATGGACGGGCGTCAACGCGCGTTATGACGGGCGCGGAATTAAGAGTGGTGTTAGCATGTCACTGGTCTTTCCTCGCATAGCCATTGGTCCATTTTCTCGCTCGCTGAGTGGCCGCTCGGACAAACCTTTATAACCCAGTAGTTTTCGGCGGAAAACAGCACAGACTTCACATGAAACACTGTAATTTTTTTTGTGAGCCAATGTATCGTGTGTGGGTATTCAATCGATTTGAATGACGCTGTAGAGTACCAGTGGATGAGTCTCGAGTCCTTTGGTTGAATTTCGCGGGAAAAGTCATCGAGCGTATCTGCACTCGTCAGGAAGGGCTGCGTCGTGGACGTTTTGGCGTATAGACTTCTTGACTCAAATAGGACGTGCAGGGTACCACATTGAAGCACTTGTGGTGTAGAGCCAAACTGGCCTGGTTTTTACCGGAAGAGACGACCCGGTGCACGCGCAATCATGAAGTAGTAGAGAAAGGTGCCATTCTGGGATACGCTGGGTGGTGTTTGGGCGATATATGAGCTCTCCTTGCTTCAAGCTCTCGTAGTGTAGCGAATCTCTCGTATAGTGTAGACTAAGACTGGCTAGGTTTTATGGGAAGGGAAGCCGCGGCTATCGAGAAAGAGGGACCGGATGAAGAGACCTTACAGCAGGCGTACACCAACATGCGCCCCTAAATCAGAAAACCTGCTATGGCGCTCTACGAACATATACTTATTTTCGCTTGAAATGAAGAGAGATCATGAAGATAGGTCCACCATCAAAACCAAGCGACACTTAGAAGAGGATATGGGTCTACCGCTCATGGAGGCGCTGCAAAACGCTGCTAAAATGCGAAAACAGCTGTTAAAGGACATGCTGCCACCGAAGTATCCCGGAATGACAGAAAACGAATCTGACGCATAACGATGGTTGGTTCTTATCGGAAAAGGATAAGAGCGACAGGACTGACGGAGATAAACAACTGTGCTTCTGACGTATAACGTATCAATGATGAGTTCTCATCGGACAATAAGAAAAATGAAAAGATGACAGAGATAGCGGATGATGATTCTGATGTACGACAAGGATGGCTTTTCATCGGACGATAACAAGAGCGCGATTAAAGGTGAAATGCAAAGGTTTTCATATTTTCCTTTTTATATTCTTCGATGCTTATATAATTGGGCGTCAATGGCGTTGTTTCAAACGCTCTGCTTTAAACCGAAAAGGCGAGAAAGATTTTACTGTCGGATTTATCGGATTGTCGTGGTATTTGAATTTTGTTCTCTTGATTTCGTGATTTGTCTGAGTTCATACAGAGCAACCAACAGTGTTGTTTAAGTTAAAGATTAGCTTACAGAATTAAGTGACGGGTTCTTTCCATCTATCGTGGAAGCGTAATACTTTCTCACTCGCAATTAGTGCTGCCTCGCAGTCGGGGTGGAAATAGTTGAGTTTAAGCCTAACAATTTCCTGCTAATAAAATATTGTTAGTGAGGAATTCCAAGGCGCTTAACCCATAGCGAAATGTTTTTCCACTATTTCCCCTTAAAACTCCAAGCTAATGTATCCAGTCTGAATCTGAACTGAAAACGATCGACGCACCGATTTAATTCAGTATATGCCCAGAGCTAAAATTCTTAAAGGCACCCATACCTTCTTTTATCTAGCCAAGAAAGCATACAGAACGAAGGGCTGTATACATACGCTATAAAATTTAAATTTCACCGTCATTTCACATCCTATAATATTATATTACTTTTCCCCAAAAAAATTATGTTAGGAAAATAACAGGGGGTATAAATCTCCCCAATCTGTGAATGTATTACTTTATTCAAACTACATACCCGCCTAGGCTATACATGTACAAGCCCCTTTTGAACTATGCACCCAAGACACGATATTCTTTGTTGAACACTTATGGAAAGCCATCAGTGTCATAACTTTTGAATTTCCACACGTGGTAATTCTATTTTCCACGCGTGGTAATTCTGTTTTTCACACGTGGAAAATACAGCCAATGGTTTGACTAATAATTACCACCTGTTGATATTTCGATCAATTATTCAACCTGGAAATACCACACGTGGAAATTATTTACCATGTGTGGAAACTATCTACCAATGATAAACTGGAAATACCTGGTGTGGAAATAAGTTACCACGCGTGATATTTATCATCCAGTCATTTACTTCGGAAATACGACGCATCATGGGGTAAATAATTTCCACACGTGGTATTCCCAGCTATCTACGCGTCGAAATGTATTTTACCCAGCCAATGAATGAGAGCTTCACAAAGGAAGGTCCCTCCAAAACGGCAGAAATCTGTAGGCTTGCTAAGTCACTTGTGTGACTATAGCAACTGAATCATGGTTCTCCTTGACATTATAAAGTGCGTAAATCTGCCTTCTGTAAACGATTGTTCTAATTGATAGAATTCAAAAATAGAATTACCACGTGTGGAAAAAAGAATTACAACGTGTGGAAAACCCGTGTGGAAATTATTTACCACCCGTCGTATTTCCGAGTTTAATGATTGGATGACAAATACCAATTTCCACACGTGGTATGCCCAGTTTTTTCACTGGTGGATATTTTCCAAACGTGGTCAATAATTTCCACGTGTGGTATTTCCTGGTTGAATAATTGGTCGAAATATCCACACGTGGTAATTACCAGTTGAACCATTGGCTTTTTCACGTGTGGAAAAGAGAATTACCACGTGCGGAAAATAAGAAGTTATGACACTGATGGCTTTCCATAAACTCTAGTCATCATGACAAGTCCAATATCTAACCTACATAGCTCCATAGGAGTCTTCCCAACCATGTCCAATTTTTAACATCAAACCCTCCTGTATTAAACAGTGTACATATATTTAACACACACACACACACACGCACGCACACATTAGGTTTCATGCAGACATTCCCGTATGTTATCATCCGGGGCTTTCATATTGTTCCATGACATTTATCATTAAACCCAAGATTCCTATGTTAAATGATAAAATAATATTTTAACCTGGGATTGCCCATAAGGCTTTATTCATACATATGTACTACTGTCGATTAGTTGGGGCAGCGGCGAAGAGAGCGGATAAAATACTTATCGCTGTACGTTCGTTTGATTAATAATTTTCAAGCGAATGTCGAGATTTCTCGTCACATAAAATGTCACCATATCCACCATGATGATTCTGGATATATCAAAATGCTCGATGCGTGTTCAGTCGTGTTCGTATTTGACTCGCCAATGTCGGGTCCAGTTCAGAAAGTTGTTTTTTTTTCACCACGTGTTGCACATTCATGACGGAGCGTTTATCTCTTTCAAATAAAACGGTATAGTAAAGTCAACTCACCTGATCAAATTAGAATTTCTAATGGGCACAAGTTAGCAGAATAATTTTGTCGAAATTAGTGTAATTTCCAAACTTCAACCTATGGACGTTTAGGATTGTGGAGTAACCTTCGTAACGCCCGTGAATGTAAACTACCTGTCCTGCACTAACTTGTTTGATCAGAGGTCGCTTTGTGTCGAGCCTGGCTCCATTGGCTGAGTGGGATTCGTATGCGTTGCCCCGACCTGCATTGTTTAGTGTTCTTTCAGCCTGTCCGTCCATTTCTCATATTACTATTAGTCTGGGCCTATTCAGCGACTTGATTTTCTGGGTGGTGGTATTCATCCATGATTTTATAACGCGCCATTTGGAATAATACTAATCAGCTGTCGTCATTGTTCGCTTAAATCCAGTGTTTCATAACGCTGTATATTATATGTTTGTTGTAAAATCTCCGCTGTTCGTGTCCATACATTTCATACAAAACAAGCCCCGCGCTGGTCGTAAACTTGTTTCGAGAATGGGGGCGGGGGTTATGTCCGAAACTGTCCCGATGATAATATCAGTTGTGTTATTTGTCCAACCCTATGTAATTGCATACAGCATTAAAGTGTATTTTACTTTTCATGATAAATCCAAAACTTCATGGATACTGACATTGTACAAGAAGACTAGATCTTTTAAATTTGACATACTGTATTTGGCAAACCGTTTCAGTATTTGATCGGTTATTCCGCATATGTTGAAGCGTTTTTCTCATATGTACAAAAGAATTAGACATTAGTGTTGAAAAGTTCTAGATATATGTGGAAAAATTTCACACATTAATAATAATCATAATACAACATCATCGTAGATTCAAGACCCATGCTTAACCATCGTCCCTATACACACTAGCTAGTCATGCAGCTAACGCAGATCGTGCAAACTGCGGCAGCTGTATGTCTTTCTATGGAATACGATGAGTCCATGCATACATTAGATGAAGGAGGGGGGTTACAAAGCCTGAATTAGCAAAGCAACGACTTCACACATAAGAAAGAAATACGCTAGTACAGGAGTAATCAGGTCACAGGTAAACTGGTAAACACGTGTTCGGTCTCCTATTCATTTCAAGGTTAAACTTATTGAATACCATATTATCACTGTGGGCAGATTGCGCCTTTGTTTCTTCATCAAAAAGACGCCAAAACGATACTCACCCCGTAGCATCGTACAGCGGAAGTGACTGATCTGTACTCCAGGATCCGGCATATAGCGACGGGCCACATGTCATGAGGTAAGTCTGAGCACACATTACAGACGAAATCTATGGTTTAGATTTCCATAAAGACTACCGAATTGTAGAATGAGTATTTCTAAACGCCGTGAATGAACCGCAGTGAATGGTTATAGTGTATGTATTGAGAATCATCAAGAGATCAGTGGCTCGTTGGCTTGAATCATTTAGGCGATTTGATCGTCTCACTATATTGGTCCAAATATATTTCTTTGAAGCATCGTCCATGCTCCTCGTGATATCGCTAATCATTTAGGTGGTACGCTGGCGATATATTACGTATATTCAGCTAAATTGAACCACTTTATTCAGCGAAAGGTGTCATTGAACTTTCGTGATCTGTACGGTCTATAGCAAACATCTGTATGGCCTATAGCTTCGAATAATGTTGTAATCTGTACGGCGTATTGCACATCGCCAGCTGAATGGAATTTTGATGTTGAATGTGTGTTTGAGGTGTCAGATGAGCAGATTTATGCGGATTATACGTAAAATACGTGATAAGGTTAAATAAAGAGCATCCAGAATGGACTGGGCGAATAAGATTGATCACAAATGAATCTTGATTCATCAGTGAGTCGTCAGTTCTATCATTTGACGGCAAGCTAGGCTTATGTTCTGTTGGGTCTGTATGGCAAATAGCGCGAAGTATGCAACTGTTTAGAGAACTCATTAAACATGATAATAATGCCTTTCTGCAGATGCGTGAATGCGCATCGAAGTGTATTCTTTGATTGTAGCCCTTTGAACATATAAGGCAATTATACTGAAAGGTATTTGTGTGCTTACTCATTATATGTAATTTTAAGCCATATTTAGTGGTAAAATGCCTCCCACAGTGTTCGCACACCAGCTCCAGTTTCTGGTGTGTTTTGGTGTGTCTGGTTAAGTTTGATTTGTGCTTGGTAGAGTAAGCACACTCTAGGCATGGAAAACGGGGAACAGGATCCGACACGTCTGACTCGTCTAAACTCGTCATACTCTCCTCTAACGGTTGTATATCATATGACCAATTAGCATCCATTCCTATTGAGCAAAAGAACAAAGAACAGACTAGATGAGTCACGTAGGCCTACCCGGTCCAACGAATTACGCAAAATGAACCCCAATTTGTTTTTATCCTGGCAACGAAGTAGGCTCTCATTTGCAAATTGTCCGGTAGTCAGTGAGTGAGTAAGTGAGTCCATCCGAATCCTTTCGTCGGCAAAATGAGGAGATCCTTGACATTGCCATTCTTGATCTTTGGCATGAACGTGCATTAGGGGACTGTTACCAGCAAGTTCTGAGGTGACCGAATTCTGATGAAAATTTGATTTATAATTATTTGTTATTATTTACTAATCGCTCGGCAAGTGCACTGTCATGCCCATCGGGAACCCTTGGTTGTATGTTTCATTGTGACTTTTGAATGTTCCCTAATATCAGGAAGCCTGGTCCATTCGAGATAGAAAGCATCTGAGAAGGGTTACCGTTGGATGGAGTCCCCCAGTTCCCATATATTCTGGGAGCTTACATGATGCTACAATTATTCAACCTTTCATGAATTCCACCGTGACGGAATCACCGTTGAGAAGACTTTTTTTTATTCAAAGCCATGTACTCGGAAGTTCCTTGGTCATACCCATGTTATTTTATGTTTAGTTTGCTATTCTACATGAGCAATGTGACTAACGTCACAGGACCTACGAAGTAGGGTAGGCGAACTGAACTCTTGGAAATCCCCACCCCCAGTTGAAATCTGCCTATATTAAGATGGGCACTGCCCAAGTCAGAATCGCCAGTGATTTTCATCAAAAATCACCAGAAATTTTCATCAAAAGTAGGTCAGCTCAGAACTTGTTGGTGACAGTCTCCTAATGCGCTTTCATTCCAAAAATAAATAACGATCGCCGATTTAATTTTACAATTTTTTAACTAAAGGAAACAGATTGAATAATAAAAAGTTCAGTAGATTTCAGGCTTTACGTGTGAAAATACATTTACATCTCTTTAATGGTTTTCAGGGCCCTTGTCCAGGACAAAAACAACTTTTTGAATCGCATTATTTTCCCAACAATACAACAAATTCTTATATATAGTCCTATAGTAGAAAGGTAGCATTTATGTAGTTTACGGTAATTCAACTCAAGACCAACAGCTTCTCGGCACAAGATAATAATGATTCTATGTCATTGTCCTGAGCATGACCGGTACAAAGACGAATAAATAGGATATCTACATCACGTTGTTATCTAGATATATGAGACAACACATTTTGGGTATCGGCAATCTGATGAATGTAGAATTTGAGGATTGTACTTAGCATCTTAAATGCAGCCTCTTAATACTGATTACATATCTGTTTAATTTCGTGTCTCATAATGTAGCAGTTAATCAAAACAGGTGTGTATATAGCAAAAGTGTGTGTCTCAAGTTAACGGCAGCTGTTCAAATGTTCCCTGGAACGGTAATAAATTAACAAAGACGTCAACATGTGAACTCATAGAATCTGCACTGTCGATGGTTTAATGTAATACCGCTACCATCTGTTGTGATATTTTTTAACTCCCAGACAGATCTGTTTATTTTTATTTTTGTCTCTGACCTCTAAGAACAATTTAATTATTACACCATGGCAGTATTAACTGCATTCTCGAATCCCAAACCTATCAGACCGTTAGTTCTAATCTGTTTATAGGCCTATTGGGGGTGACCCAGCTACACTGCTGTGACCTCTACGGATGGCATATCCCACAGGTTTTGTACTGTGTTATATATACAGTGAAACATACAGCTAAGGGTTCCCGATGGCATGAGAGTGCACTCGCTGAGCCATAAATAAATAATGAAACGATACTTATAAATCAAATTTTTATCAGAAATCGGTCAGCTCAGAACTTGCTGGTAACAATGCCCTAATGCACGTTCATGCCAAAAATCAAGGTTCTAATGTCAACGGTTCTCCTTATTTTGCCGAAGAAAGGATTCGGATGGACTGACTGACTGACTCACTCACTGACTCACTCAATTCCGGACAATTTGCGATCTGTAGCCTACTTCGTAGGAATATGGCATCTGTTTACGGATCCATGAAATATCTACAGATGATCCAGCATTTTCGAAATGTTCGTGACGGAATCACCTGAAACGGACATGACTCTTGACATGTTGCTTGTCTATTTTTTGCTGCTCTGTATACAGGTATACAGTTCCCGTCACATGCATATCTTTTCTACATATGTTTCAATATAGTATAGTTTTCAGTAAAATGCAACTTTTCTTCCTTGACAATTTCGAATTTCGATTTCTTCAGGTTCAAAAATTGCGGGAAAAATATTTCGCGATTAAAACACACCTTCTCTGTTATTGACGTGTCCCCGGAGATCATAGGAAGCGAATAAAAAAAACAGCATGCTAATATATGGTCTACGAAAGAATGTAGAGTGATATTTATGCGAAAAAGGGTTGTTTTTAGCGATGTCTGCTTTTTCGTGGAATTCATGCTATGCACTACCCTCGGGAGGATTTCCCCACCCCATTGAGCAGACCTATACTTAGGTGACCTGTAAACTCGAAATTGGCAAAAACATGTCTTACATCAAGTACACACTTAAATCATATCAAACCCTACTTTGTAGGTCCTGTGACGTTAGTCAGACTGTCATGTTGTCAAAAGAAAATGCAATAAAACCTAGTGATCCAAAATGTACCCATCTGGACGAGTATATGATATCCTTCAAGGGACCGTACAAAACACGCTGAGCTAAGAAATTGATATTAAAATAGTGATAAAATCCACAAGAATTGTCGTATATATCAGAGAATACGACCGGATCACGAGTTGTAGTTGAGAGTAAATATCAAGGGAGGAAAGTCACGAACTTGATTGTTTCTGGAGTCAGTCTAACAAAATCAGACCCTGCATATCACTTTTGTTGGATGTTCTCAGGTTCTAACCAAATCCTTTTTACAGGTCAATCTCCGGCGACCTCAAGTAATTGTTCATGCTTTCCAGCTTTATGTTCAATGAGAATCCTCTTTGTTTGAAATCCGCCCCACAAACGTCGCATCCATGATCATTTGGGTACATTTGGCTTTCATTTATTTTCATTGTGCTTGCATTTGGGTTCACTTGGGTAATTCGTTGGACTCCTTGTACCTATTCTCAAATAGCAATATGCCGTACAGATACGAAACAATAGGCCGTACAGAAATATGTTATAGCTTAGCTATATGCCGTACAGAAGCGGTAAAAATAAGCGATGAATATGAAAACTTGACCGTCCTATTCATCTAAAATCAAACGGTTTCTATAGCGGTTGGTACCTCCTTTGCATCAGACAAAACGTCTAACATGAATGTAAGTCAGACGAGTTATATAAAATGACATGAAGCGACTAGAAAAATCGAAGTGATTAGGATAGAAGACCGGATTTGCGAATCGAATTGCTTTACTATATAGTACTTTTTTATCGTATATGCTAAGCTCGTGTTTTCATGATTATAATTTGTAGAATTAAAACGCTTAAAATACCTCAATGATATACATACTTTGTCGTGAAATCTCCCGAAACGAAGGTCTGTCAACGGTAGAAAATGGCTATAGGCCGGATCCTGGAGTACAGATCAGTCACTTCCGCTGTACGATGCTACGGGGTGATACTGGGGAGTTGACGATGCCTAGTGCAGAAATGGCAACTATTTGACAAATGTAGAAAGTTTTTCAAATATGTAAAATAAATTAACTATTTCACTTATGTTGAAAATTGATAGAACTTTTACCCATATTTCTAAAACTTTTCAGCATAAGTGGAGTAAATGCACACTTTCATACATATATGTAATTCTTTTACACATGTGTTGAAATCCTTTTGACATATTTGCAAAACTTTTCCCCATGTGTAAAATAACTGATTAAATACAGAAACGGCTTGAAATAATACTGGTGTGGCTGATTACCTCTTCCATATGGGTAAAGACACACTAAAACGGCCCGTTACCGGTACTTAATCAATATAATTAATATCTATTCCCACCATTTTACGAGATACAGCGCACACAAATAAGGTCATTCCGTCCCACACCATTAAAGCGAATTTGGGAGCGAGGTGGGCAGATTTTTTCGTATCAAAATTTCGAATGGTTGTTTCGTTATATTTCTCCATTTGTTTTGCCTGACAAAGCGGTATCATGGCACAATACCAACACCATTTCTCTTATATTCATGAGTCTGGTATCACATTCGGGATCTCATGACCGTTCCCAAACTTCCTAGTGATTACAGAATCACTGCACGCTTTCATTGTCGTTGAAACACGTGCATGCGTCTATTTATGTGACCCGATCACTCCCATAAAGCGTTCGTGGCCGCGGAGCAGTTCCAATGTCCTACGACCGTCGGCGAGCCTGTCGTCTTGAGTAGCGTGAATTAAATTTATATCTATTACAATCAAGTAAACGTATTTCTCTCCTAAACGAGAATAAAAACGACAGACTTTGAGTGTTACAGATCTATAACATCCCGAGTAAGGATTACAACACATATAAGGGAAGTGGGAAGAGGTGCCGACATACTGACAGAGCCACATGACTTCACAGTATAGTCTTCCGGTTAACCTATTCTAAGCCTTACCTTCGCTTACTTCCTTGGCCTGATGTAAAATGACGTTGTCTGTAGATTTGTAGCCTATACAGATAACAGCCCGCTCAGCTATTTGCAGTCCGCAAAGTTGGGAGCTGTGGAGCAACGTTGGGTGTCGCAGTTAGCCTTGCTCAACTTAGATCTGGGAAGGCGAATGCGAATGCAGATGCTTTGTCGCGGAAGCCCCAACAAGAAGAGTTTGATATGGTGACAGAGTAAGAGTTCAGGTCAGTTTGTGCTATTCATAGTCAACCACTGCTCTCCCTGCATCCTTAGCTGAAGTGGTGGCTCAACAGTATTGCAGTGGAAAATCTCAGAACTGACCAACCAGGGGATGTGGGGTTGGAGGCAAGCAAGATTGGGCTCCCAAGCTATTCAAATACAGAGATGGCAGGACTGCACACAAGAGATCCTTTGATCAAAGCTGCACTACCATTCTTGATTTCCCAGAGGAAACCAAATTTTGAGGAAAGAAGGAAGTTGCTACAGCATTCCCTGGCCCTGTTAAAACGGTGGGATAGAATAGCACAGATTGATGGAGTACTATTCCGCAGTGTTCAAGACCCGCAAATGGGCATGTTGAAACAGCTGGTTTGCCATGTGCCCTCAGAGATAAAGTCTTAGCGGCCCTCCACAATGATTTTAGTCGTCAGGGTATTGAGAGAACGATATCACTCATCCGTCAGAGATACTATTGGCCACGCATGTATGGTGATGTTGCCGACTACTGCAAGAACTGTGAAAGATGTGCCATTGCAAAACTTCTCCAGCCTAGAAGGCGTGCTCCCATGGGAAGCCTCAGTGCAAGTAGACCTTTAGAAATCTTGGCCATGGATTATACAGTTCTGGAAAAGAGTAGTGATGGTTACGAGGATGTGCTGGTTTTAACAGATGTTTTCTCTAAGTTCACAGTTGCCATCGCCACCAAAGACCAAACGGCTGAAACTACAGCGAAAGTTCTCTTAAAGGAGTGGTTTGTGAGATATGGCGTACCGTTACGAGTGCACTCAGATCAGGGTCGCTGCTTCGAGGCTTCAGTCATATATGCACTGTGTCGATTGAATTAAGAGTAGGACCACTCCCTACCATCCACAGGGGAATGGCCAATGTGAGAGGTTTAATCGAACAATGCATGACCTCCTCAGAAGCCTTCCACCAAGGCACAAGAAGCGATGGACCCAGCATCTGCCTGAAGTATTGTTTGCCTACAATAGTACTCTACATGGAACAACAGGATACTCCTCTTATTACCTGCTCTTTGGTAGAGAGCCAAAACTCCTCATCGACCTTCTCCTTGGTGGAGAGAATGAAGAGGACTTCGGCGATGTCAGTGAGTGGCTGGAGCGTCACCAAAAGGCCTTGAGAGACGCTCACCAGAAGGCTGCAGAATTGACTAACCGGGATGCAGCATCTCGCAAAAAGGCTTGGAATGTTAAATTACATGAGGACGTACTAGCTTTGGGAGAACTTGTGCTGATTCGGAACCGAGTTAAGGGCCGACACAAGATACAAGATGACTGGCAGTCCTCACCTTACCGGGTTATTGATCGTTTTGGTACTGATGGACAAGTATATGCTGTGGAGTCGGTAGATGGTAGTGCATCAGCCCGTAACTTCCATCGAAGTCAGCTGAAGGTGTGCCCTAAGTCTATGGTGACTGCGTTACCTACACAGCGTCAACCTGTGGAACCTGTTGGAGCAGGTCAGCTGGGTATCGAATCAGAGGACTCTGACGATGATATTGGTGGATTCATTGTAGTAGCGGAACCTGAGACTTGAAATTTCTTCGGACACAGATGTGACTGACAGGCGACAGGACTCAAGTGATAAAAATTTAACTGTAGGAGAATCGACACATCCGGTAGCCCCTAGAAGGACATCTCGTACCACTGCTGGACATCACCGCAACCCCTACAAGGAACCTAGATCAGCGAGAACTACGGTTGTGTTGACAGAAGTTAAAGACACTGACTGTCAGGAACATCCAGATTTGGGATCATTTTTGGTTATGCTCAGTTCTTCTTTGATGAAGCAAGCCAGTGACATTTATCAGAATAAGTAGTAAATGTAGCATTGTACTGGGATGCTACACTGTTACCATGGTTACTGAGCTGTGCGTGATGTAACCCACTAGTCATTTGTTTGAATATGCCTTATAAGTCACATGTTCCAATAGATACTTAGTTTTGTACATTAGTTTAATTAATACATCATACTTGACATGAATTGTAAATGTATTTGATGTTATGTGGAGTTGTCAGGAGCCAACTCTCTGATAAAGCTGGGAGGGGTGTGGCCTGGGCCATGAGATTGTATGCCGTTAGTGTAGGAGTCTCATTATGAAGTGATGTATGAGGCCTGACCTCCGAGGTTTATTTGTGCTCATCGCCGGGTTCAATCGCAAATACCCGAGATGGTCGCTGAAGCTGTAAAGTGCTGTATTCCTTAGGTTTTAACCATTGGTTACTTATATTTTTGTGATAAATTGTGGTATAGATTTGTGGCAAAATATAATACAGCATCTGAATGATTGTGTAATATTTCCGTGCCTCGTGCGCGTTGTACCGCATCCATTTTGTATTCGTGACACACCAACATTGTTGAGACGTTTTGCTGTACTACGGCGTAAGTAAACATTTCCTTCTCTGGTTGAAATAATAGTTATTGTTCTGAAATGTTCTGTAACAAGTTTACGAGTTCTTATGTATTCTCCCGTAAAACCAATTGAAGATCGATCATGGTTGTCGTTGTTTCAACAACAACATCGTGGGTTATGTTTCGGGTAGCTTATTTGTCTAGATTATGAAAAAACAGCCATGTGGATAATTGATCTTAGATTTTGATATTTTCTAGTCATGCTGAGACATTTATTGAGCTGGTTTGTAGAATGTTATCGTACCATGAGTAAAATTAGCTTGGTGTAACAGTAACGGATGTTTTCTCCATCTTGGAAGGCCGTAATGGACTAAACTTCCAAGTTGTATTTATATATGATGTAATCAGTCAAAGAATGTGGGCGGTATCAACATGATCAATGGATTTATTTCTTTATTGAGTAACATACAGGCAGAAAGTATAGTAAATATGCTCTACCTATTTGTATAACATCTGTATTGGTACAATGTAGTAAATCTCCCACTCCTGGTTTCAGGTTATTTGTATAACATCTGTATTGGTACAATGTAGTAAATCTCCCACTCCTGGTTTCAGGTTATTTGTATAACATCTGTATTGGTACAATGTAGTAAATCTGCCACTCCTGGTTTCAGGTTATTTGTATAACATCTGTATTGGTACAATGTAGTAAATCTCCCACTCCTGGTTTCAGGTTATCTGTATAACATCTGTATTGGTACAATGTAGTAAATCTCCCACTCCTGGTTTCAGGTTATTTGTATAACATCTGTATTGGTACAATGTAGTAAATCTCCCAGTCCTGGTTTCAGGTTATTTGTATAACATCTGTATTGGTACAATGTAGTAAATCTCCCACTCCTGGTTTCAGGTTATTTGTATAACATCTGTATTGGTACAATGTAGTAAATCTCCCACTCCTGGTTTCAGGTTACCTGTACTGCTCCCATCGTTTCTGAAAACCGTATAATAAAAGGAGTAATATGACGACATTGAAGTCTCCTGTTGACTATATATGCTCTTGCGTCCACGGTCACACTAATGACCTAGGTCATGCATGTGTTTGCATCACCTGATATAGAAGGACTGGTGGAAGGGGTGTGTAAGTCCCCAAGTTATATACTGTGAATACAATTTCTACAAAAAATGGGAGCCTAAAAAATTAGGCTCTCTTTCCAACATGGTAAACATATGATAAGTATGCCCTAAATTATTTTCTTCCGCATATATTAAGTGTACTGGATAAAGTTTTTATCAGGCACCAATTATGACAAACTCTGACCTGAGGATACAAAATCTAGCCAAAGTAGTTGACCAAACTTTCTGCAGTATCTGAATAACCTGAGAAGTCGTTTTCCTCTTTTCTTTTGTTCTTCTTCTCAAAGCATGGTACAGTTCAATAAACAACCAGTCACCCTGGCAACGGTACTACTTGTGCTCAAGTTTTCCCTCAGTATCAGAACAGGACCAGACCCTACGGTCTACATCGATCCGTGAACAATTATTATATTCATGTCTGGTTATTTTGTTTACATCTTTTCGCTCACATGATCAGCCAGTTACCGTTCTTCATAACAGCAGTTGCCTGTACACAAATGGTTCTTTCTTTCAATCCGATGTCTATCCTGTGTAATCTTTGTAGCGAAATTTCACCCAAAGACCCAACAAGCCCTGACACTGAGGAAGCTTTAACTAAACAAATATTACATTGGAACGCAGGGGTGAATGAATGCCACTAAAATAAGATCAGGTAAATTGCTCAGATCTAGACGGCCAAGAAACGAAGTTTGAACAATACGTCTGAACCATAGTCACGGAGAAATACGCCTTTATAATTGGAGATACCCAATGGAGCAAGTATTTCCTTAAACAGATAATTTTGAGTTCCAAGGAAAATATTTTATTCATGTTCGGCAACCCAAAATACAACTTTTTACCAAATTTCCAACTGATATAAAGGATTTGATTGACAATGCTTAAGCGTGATACCAGTTGCTAATGTTTTTTCAATCTTCATCGATCACAACAACCAAATAATCGCCTTTTAACCCTTATAAAAATGTACCATGGTGTACCATGGATTATGTCCCAAAGTACCGTGGTACAACATGGTACAGCCTGGTACAGCCATGGTACAACCTGGTACAGGTATGGTACAGCATGGTACAGGCATGGTACACCATGGTAAATCTATTGTATTACCATGGTACATGCATGGTAAATCCATGGTACAATGTCCCAAATTACAAGCGTCTGGTCCGTCATTCATAATTCAGCCGTCGTCCATTAAAGAATATCCGCGTCCATAATCCAAAGACCTATTCCATATCCATATAACAGTATTAGCACCAAATTCAAAAAGACAATCATAGTATACATAAACATAGGCTTGTTTCCTGCAAGAGAGAAGCGGTCAACAGTTTTCAATGATGCCGGCAAGACATCATGATGTTCCAAAAATATCAAATCCGTATCGCTGATCAGTATTCTTAATCCATAATATTCGTTGTAAAGTCGTCATCCAAAGAATGATGTATCTCAGTCACGCTTTGATTGTGACTGTTCATATGAGTAACATGAGGATCTTGAAGTACATGGGTTCATACGGCCCCTAGCCCCGGGTTAAGCGGAATTAGACACAAGTTACGAAACGTAGCGCCATAGATCTTGCACGCTACGTTCGTATTTTGCTATCAGCATGCGATATGTATCGCCAAATTTGAGAAACTTTGAGTGGAGGCGCTTGGTGGTGTAGCCCTGGTTTATAAGTTTCTGCAACAATGTTTTGTGACGTTGATTAAAATCGTCACATTTAACACAGGATCTAGCAAATGCTACTAGGCGTGATATGTATACGCCATATGCAGGTCCCACTGGAATATTACTGTCCAGAAAGGGATAGTTTACGATGTCGAAATTGTAACCATCTCTTTTGTCATAAAGTCGACGAGAGAGAATGCCCGCTTCATTTTTATAGAGATATAGATCTAAATATGATGTGCCTGTAGGGCTATCTGTAGTTTCCTTCAAATCCAGTGAAGGTGGATATATATCCTTCACTGCGTCATTTATATAGCGATTATCCACAGCGAGAAGATCGTCTATATAGCGTTTGGTGAATGAGAAGGAACGGGCTCCACGGTACTTTCAGCATCGTACACCATGGTACATTTTTATAAGGGAAATGATAATGGTGGTCGAGCAAAATGTAATATCCTCCCAGAAAATATTATATTCATGGTTTGGAGTCCTAGCAAACCCAAAATACAACTTTTGCTGATGAAATCACCAAATTTCCAATTTAGGTGAATTATCCGATTTGACGTTGTCTCAAAGAACTCATTATAGTCACCAGAAACCCTAATACATTTTCAACCAATCAAAGTTCCATTAGGCATGAATGTAACAATCATATATTATATCCAACATTATCAGGTATACAAGTATTATGTACATGCCTCAGTATCCATGTACAGTTCATTAGAATACAGTGGTGATTTAATTGCGTGCATATCCAAATACTGGCCAACTCTAGAGACTCTAGTAATCTTAATAATAGCCCTGAAACAGTTTGAAAGAGCTCATAGATTTATTGACACGAGCAGATAACAGGCTCTGTCAAACGGAGTATGAAATTAAACTAGCTACTTCAGATTTCATTTCATATGCAACATTTGGTCAATCAAACACAAGCATGACAGGTGACCATATACCCGAACGAGTAGAAATCTGCCATTATCTTCACAAGGCAGTAAGCTCAGATGGTGGATGTAGGGCTGTTCATAAACTATATTCATGTTCAACTAATTCATACAATGTAACAAAGACCACATAATTATCCACACATTATCTGACGGTGAAATGACACATTTGTAAACGTTTAGCTTGAATTTTCAGCATCAAAATAAGATGAAAAAACTTCTACGTCGCAAAGGATATACTCCAGCTATATTCTAGTCATGCTCAACTACCTGGAATATACCAATATGAAAATTCCCTCTTTCAACATGTCCAAATTGGTCAATTTTCATTTTATGAACAAAATACCTTTTCGTAAGCGTGTAGCCAAACTGGTGCCCTAAGGTTAAAGCTAACACCACCAAAACTGTTTCAGCTCTGTGTCTATGCTATAAGATCACTATAGGCCTACCCACATTTCAGGAAAATTGAACAGGCCGTTAAAAAAAATTGGGTCAGACAGGTTTAAATTGTTCCCGACTACAGTGCTATCAGGTGATCGAATGAAAACTTGCAAATTCAACCAGCCAAATTCCCTCAGACGTATAGGGAGATAACAACCAAGGTTTGACCCCAAAATCTCCAAGGGTACGTTTAAGAAATATGGACGTTTCAAATGGCGATGGAAATGGTGGCAAGTTTTATAATTCAGTGCCCAATGAATCGCAAAAGGAAATAAATCACAGATTCAGCCATATCATACTTATATTCAGCAACCTGGATGCAAAACTGCAACTTATCTCTACGTAAAAGGGTCAATTTCCAGTTTATGAAAAATGTTACCTTTTCACTTTCCAAAATCGAGCCATTTGCGTTACACTAACAACACGAAAACTTTTCATAACTGTGTCTACCTACAAGATAACTATATACAAAATTTCGTGAAAATCGAGCAAGACACTGGGATAAAATCGTGTCAGAAAGGTTTGTAATGTTCATGCCTGTAGCGCCATCTAGTGATCAAATACAATTACGGAAACACAGACAGGCAAATTCCCCTAGGTAGATAGCGAACAAAGATTATTTAAAAATCTCCACGGTTTCAGAGAAATGGACGTTGAATCTTCAACGGTGTCAGAGAAATGAACGTTTGAAATATCGATGGCGGCAGTAGCGTGTACGGCGGCGACGGAGTAGTTTCTCGGTAATACAAACATTTAGATGATCTAAATAGTGGTACATTCTGGAGGAGATGAAAAAGACGCAGTGTTCAACGCAAATATGCACTGAAGATTTCAGCGATTATCCAGAACAGTCGAACAACATTCGTGACAGTTGGCGGAGTTATTGGTTAGACATCAGCAAGAGCAGAACATTTGAAATGGAATATCCAAGTTTACAAGATGTACTCGATCAAGATCGCTACCTACTCAACGGAACTGACGTGAACGTGAAATTGTACCGAGCTTTACCGCAGTTTACCTTCGAGTCAACAGAGAAAAATCAAACCTTCAATACACCCCATCGTATATGAATAACTAGCTCAGTGCTTCTAATTTGTCATTCTTCGAGATAATCGTGGGCTTGAATGGACGGAAGGAGTACCTGTTTCATGTCTATTTCTGTCGTTATTCACATCCGATAATTTACTGAGATATATAACGTCGGTACATAGCGAGACTAAAACTTCAATCAACGAACACTTCCCAATCGATCGGAGATTAAGGAGGAGATACCGACAACCAGCGATGGAATCTAAACCACTTAATGTCGAGAAACCACTTACGTCAGAGGTTGAGATTCTCTCAGTCCATCCATTTACGATTAAAGTTGCGAGACCCACTGAAAGTGGGAAATGTGTACGAACAGGTAAGCCATTACAAGGCTTTGATAATTATATTGAACCCATCTCACAGAAAATTATCTACTATTACGGTAAACCGCTTTTCGAAAATATGATAAGCTTGTAAAATGAATAGCCTTAAATCTCGAAAACAACAGTTATTTCGATCCCGCTG
Source organism: Hanleya hanleyi (assembly GCA_036873755.1). NCBI lineage: Eukaryota > Metazoa > Mollusca > Polyplacophora > Lepidopleurida > Hanleyidae > Hanleya > Hanleya hanleyi. Next base: position 98,407 of record JAVTVY010038131.1, on the reverse strand, counting down.
TGAGGAAGTTGATATGAGTAGATGATCGTTTGACAAAAGCCAAGCAGAATAGAATAATTTCAGACCTGTTTTCCACAGGATCTCTTCGCGATAAAGCATCTGTTGTTTACATAGTACAGAAATCCCTCGACCGAGGCAAAGCCTCCAGAGATATCGGCTGGAATTGCCACTGTGTTCCGCAGACTTCGTTATTCGGTCCTCGTAATTAACTCGGAAGACACGAGTACTTCATGAAAACTTATGAAGAAGCCAAATCTTCACCTTGTGATAATTATTCATCGACCTCAATCCAACTACGTCTGAAAGCCTTAGATTGAAGAAAATTGTACCTGTAAGTGTTACACATACAACTTAAAACCCGTATGAGATTTAAATCATCTGTACAAGTTGGAGATGGACAATATTGACGAACAACACCACTCTGGTATAACCAGGATGAGCTTCAACAGGGTCAGGATCACATTATCAACAAGAAAACTTTCAGACTGTAAGAGTTATTTTGAAGAAATAATTCATCCTAGAGAGATATACCAGCCTACTAATGAGTAGAGGTGTATTGAATATAATGTCTGAAGAGAGTTGTTTATATAGCGAAGATATCTATGAAAGAAATACAAGCGCCTAGGCCATCATTCAATATTTAGCCGTCGCCCATTAAAGAATTTCCTAATTCATATCATAATATTAGCACCAAATTCAAAGGATAAATCTCAGCTAACTTCCTGCAAGACAGAAGCAGTCAACAGTTTTCAATAATGCCAGCAAGACATCATAATGTTCCAAAAAATATCGAATCAGCATTCTTATTCCATATGATATACGTTGTAAAGTCGTCATCTAAAGAATGATGTATCTCAGTCACGCTTTGATTGTAACTGTTCATATGAGCACCATGAGGATCTTGAAGTACATGGGTTCATACGGCCCCTAGCCCCGGGTTAAGCGGAATTAGACACAAGTTACGAAAGGTAACACCATAGATCTTGCACGCTACTCTCGTATTTTGCTATCAGCGTGCGATATGCATCGCCAAATTTGAGGAACTTTGAGTGGAGGCGCTTGATGGTGTAGCCCTGTTTTATAAGTTTCTGTAACAATGTTTTGTGACGTTGATTAAAATCGTCACATTTAACACAGGATCTAGCAAATGCTACTAGGCGTGATATGTATACGCCATATGCAGGTCCCACTGGAATATTACTGTCCAGAAAGGGATAGTTTACGATGTCGAAATTGTAATCATCTCTTTTGTCATACAATCGACGAGAGAGAAGGTCCGCTTCATTTTTATAGAGATATAGGTCTAAATATGATGTGCCTGTAGGGTTATCTGTAGTTTCCTTCAAATCCAGTGAAGGTGGGTATATATCCTTCACTGCGTCATTTATATAGCGATTATCCACAGCGAGAAGATCGTCTATATAGCGTTTGGTGAATGAGAAGGAACGGGCTTTGAATGGATCGGTTTGCATATAGTCATATTCATAAGAGAACAGATATAGGTCAGCCAATAGGGGTGCACAATTAGTACCCATCGGAATACCTATATGCTGTTGATATATTTTGCTGCCAAATTTCACACAGATATTTTTAACGAGAAATTCAAGCAACTCTATAAACAAAGAAACATCCCATGAATGATATCTCTTGTATGTAGTAGAGCTAAAGAATGCTTTATGGCTTCCGACATTAATATATCTGCGATCAGTTTTCTTGAACACAGATATTATTAATGAACTAAGACGGTCAATAAGGTCCTGATGAGGGATTGTAGTATAGAGAGTCGAGAAATCCCATGTGGATACATGTCTGTACGGTATGTGACCTTTAGCATCAAGTTCTTCCGTAAGACATTTTGAGTTTTTCGATATCCACATACATTCAACGCCAGAATTTTTAGAAATAGTAGCGCAATACCTTTCCCAAAATGTTTTTACCTTCTGAAGGCCCCTCGTCAACAGGGTTGAAAGAAGCTTGGTGGTGCAGCTTCTAGAACCAGCTATGAATCTAGCTTTGTATGGTGATTTATGCATTTTGGGAGTCCAGTATACTTTTGCTATATCGTTGTTTGGTTGGAAGACAAATACCTCTTTTCCTGAGAAACGTTTTGTGAGTGTTAAATAAATCTTCCAGAGTAAATGCAGTTTGAGAGTAAGTAGACGTATTTGATGACGATGTGTTAAGACTCAATTATTCAACCAGCAACTGGTAATAGTAATATTTACATATGATTATTATATTATTTGGAGCTTTGTCTGCTGGGACTATAACGAATTTACTCTGGAGATTTGCTAGAACTTCTTGCGAATTGGGGCTTCTCAGTACTTGTTTTGCTTGGGGAAGGGTGAAGGTAACTGCTGTTCGGGAGTAAGTAGACGTAATCGGCGATGGTGTGCTGACACTCAACTCCTTAAAGGAAAGGTTCGGGTATGGTAAAGCTACATTTCAACTGAAAGAGCTAGTCAAATGGTATTCAACTGTATTTTGGGGGGGGGGTTATTTTAACGCAGAAATATGTAACCAAATGCTGTGATACCGTCAAATTTACCAAACTCCAGGAAAGCGCCATTGTATTGTCACGTGACCTATTTTAGCCAATAGGAGTAAAAGTACGTAAAACAGCGTGACGTAAGCTAGAGGCGGAACATGCATGTGAAAGCATCATTGAGCTGCGTGTGTTAAGGTCAATATTGCAGTTTTGTTAGTAAAAATTGGCATGAATTATTTTAAATACTAAATAGCTCATACCATTTTCATTTCTAGTTGCCAGAGCGCGGCTCTCTTTCGCTCTACCAACAGCAATTAAAGACACTCGCTCTCTCCCGTAAGCCGTCGATGAGAGCAGCGTGTGCACATACTAAATTTTGCATGCGGGCTTCTGCGTCGCCTGTCTCGCTGCTAGAGCTGCTATCATCCCCGCTGCTCTGATATTCCGTATCTGAGCGAATTGGTAGCCCTGAAGACCAAACGCAGCTTCCTCGTCGCTTTCACCACTGGGATCGGAACTGCCGCTCGTCGACATGATTTCGCTAGATTTACTCTATCAAACCAATTCGTCCGAAGAGCTCCGTGGTGCGTGCACATAGATTACCCGAACAGACAGAAGAGCTCCATGCCTTGACCCTACATCATATCCGCCTTCTGGATACAGTACAATGGCGGCACTCTGGGGACTGCGAGTTCGCGGTTTTAAAATGATTAGTACCACTTGATTTTTTTTTTAAATGAGAAAAAGTATCTTTTGGGTTCTATGTGGTGAGTTGATATGTATCAAAGGCAACCAAATCCGAACTTTTTCTTTAACCTGCATCTGGTAATAGTAATATTTACATATGAATAGTATATTATTTGGAGCTTTGTCTGCCGGGATTGTGACGAATTTAGTCTGGAGATTTCCTAGAACTTCTTGCGAACTCAGGTTTCGAAGCATTTATTGTTTTGCTTCGGAAAGGGTACTTCTGTCAATATGACAGATTGTTTCGAGGACTTTGTTCTTAGTGAGGTCCAGCCAGTCAGCGAGTACTGTAGGTTAAATTTCTCTCGCTTTGACTCTTAAAAACATACTCTTCCAGTGAAGTCAGTACTGTCTTCTGGTCCGCCTTCATGTTTATTTTTCTCGGCTCTCTATATATAGGAAACCGTAATATATTTAACAGGATTATAGCGACGATGACTCCTGTGAAAAAGCAACGAGGGAATACATTCCAACAAAGGAAAAGATGCTATGTCAAATGTTTTATGACCACGGGATCAATTGTCACGAGAACAAAATTACGAAGACTGTCAGTCAGCTTCAAAATGAGGACAATATTAACTATAAGGAATATATCAACCGGAGCATCAAACGAAGAAAGTGACGATTGGGAAATTTGAATGATAAAATATAATTCTTTGCTCATATAAATTAGTTGCTTAGTTACCAACTCACTCCTTACCCACTTACTCCTGACTCATCCACTCACTCACTCCTTACCCACTTACTCCTGACTCATCCACTCACTCACTCCTTACCCACTTACTCCTGACTCATCCACTCACTCACTCCTTACCCACTTACTCCTGACTCATCCACTCACTCACTCCTTACCCACTTACTCCTGACTCATCCACTCACTCACTCCTTACCCACTTACTCCTGACTCATCCACTCACTCACTCCTTACCCACTTACTCCTGACTCATCCACTCACTCACTCCTTACCCACTTACTCCTGACTCATCCACTCACTCACTCCTTACCCACTTACTCCTGACTCATCCACTCACTCACTCCTTACCCACTTACTCCTGACTCATCCACTCACTCACTCCTTACCCACTTACTCCTGACTCATCCACTCACTCACTCCTTACCCACTTACTCCTGACTCATCCACTCACTCACTCCTTACCCACTTACTCCTGACTCATCCACTCACTCACTCCTTACCCACTTACTCCTGACTCATCCACTCACTCACTCCTTACCCACTTACTCCTGACTCATCCACTCACTCACTCCTTACCCACTTACTCCTGACTCATCCACTCACTCACTCCTTACCCACTTACTCCTGACTCATCCACTCACTCACTCCTTACCCACTTACTCCTGACTCATCCACTCACTCACTCCTTACCCACTTACTCCTGACTCATCCACTCACTCACTCCTTACCCACTTACTCCTGACTCATCCACTCACTCACTCCTTACCCACTTACTCCTGACTCATCCACTCACTCACTCCTTACCCACTTACTCCTGACTCATCCACTCACTCACTCCTCAAAATTCCGTATATTTCTATGATTAGCGTAGATCTTAAGGAATGTTTCAGGGATGAGAGATTTCGTTGGTGTATATTATGTTATTTTATTGTGCTATACCTTGAGTTTGGGTCCTCGCGCTGCTATATAATATGTTTCTACTAGCATACCGCCATCATTCATGTTATCCATTCTTCTATCCTATACATATTGATAATAGACGAACATCGCGTCTCTGTATATATCTATCGTATGGCAGCGCAAAAACAAAACACTCACCAACCAAATGATTGACTTAAAATATTTTGATCGTAATTCCGTGATTTAAGAGACGTAGGCGTCTATAGAAAACCCCAACTGAGCGACTTAATCGTAGTCTATTCGAACTGTCCATCGTATCAAATTGTGTTAGACTTTCATAATGTTTCCATATAGCTCAGTCCACACCTTTTGAAAACTACTAATACCTGGTTCCATGCTGTATAGATGAGATAGCTAAGTAAAAATAAGAGGGTGTCCGATTTTTTTGTGATCGGGCCTAGAATCCTTAACATGATTCCAATTTCAATTTTCATCACGGAGTTTTTCAAATGCATAAGCTATACGAAGAACCGTCGCCTCTTCAAAATGGCGACCGGTTATCATCATGCCCACCGGAAGTCCATCCGAATAACCGGCGTTGATCGAAAGAGACGGGTGACCGGTGATATCAAATGGAGCGCAATTAGGATGGAGCATATGTCCCAAGGCTGCGTCAAAACGCGTGCGCTCTACAAAAGACAAACAGACAGTTAAAAACCCAGATATCGCACCAGCATTGGAGCAACTGATGTTAGGCTTCCAGCCAACGTATTTTGCTCACTGAATTAATGTTGACAAGAGGTGATCGACAAAATGTCGGCGATGTATGAACGTTTGTTTGATAACGTTTGAACAAAGCTTTAAAATGAGCAACGATGCAACGTCAACAGTTGGATGGAACCGTTGTTGATCGTCGTTCAACATTTGTGTGAAATCAAATATCAACATAATTTTAACGTTGGTGTACTGTCTGGGAAATAATATATTGTACAACGGTCGATAAAATTGTCTTTCGATACATCCGTTGTTATACATAATAAACGACAAAACCTGAGATACATTGAATTTTAGCGAATGAGATCCGAAGATTGGCATATTAACATTGCTTATGCAAGTCTAGTTCTGTAGATACAAATTCATCTTTTTTTAGGGTAGATCTCAACACATCCCGAATCCGTGAGCTATCCGTGTAACTCATCAAAATCAATGAAGAATTTCTCAGGATACCTATAACCTTCTTACCAGCAAGTGTTGCACTACTTTTGGGAATCTTGGACGCCTTATATGGGACTGTTGGCATAATCATGACGTCATATTCTTCTAGTGTTTTGTCATATTCCTCCTTTAGGAAACGGGCCAGATTCTGAGCTTTGGCATAAAATCTCCCATGGTAGGCCGTCTTCATGTATTTCCCCAGAATCATGATCTCTCGAGCAGCTTCGGGTAAGTCCAGAGAGCGAGTGGCGTAGCCTTGAGCTAGTTTATCCAACAAGGATGGGAAATATTGGCCTTTCCATCCGACTGTGTGGGCTGAAACGGAATACATTGAAAACACTTTTCCTTTAGAGCATGGTTCGAATAGCGTGGAATGTTTCAGCCCTCTAGCTCTAGTTTTAATGAAATATCCAGCAGGGATACCCCAGTCTAGTGTACATCTCAGCTCGCTTATGTTTGTATAACGATATACACGTACGGGAATATAACCGTACATATGTTTATCTAACATAATATATTCGAATGTTGACAAAGACAATTCTATTCCAAAACTAACCCCGCTAGGATGTATTTAAATTAAGTCGATGTATAATCGCTCGGACAACCGATTGTGGAAATTTTCAAGCAATTGAGCTTAGTCCTGGGTAAGTAGCCTTTCTCATCAATATTGTATAGAGCACTCATGCTTCAATGAGACCGTTCATGTCTTACCGTTGTCCTGAATCATAGTAAGATATGTTCCTTCCGTTGCCACAGCTATCCAGATGTGCATACCTGCAATGTTAGGGGACGTTACACTAGCTTCTCTGCACAATATTGTTGACATCATTGGACACTGTCCACCGCTTCTCTCTTGTGGGAAACCATTTTGTGTTTTTATTATTTTTATCTCATACACTTCTGAAATTGGTTATTACACGCGTCTAGTCCGTCATCCATAATTCAGCCGTCGTCCATTAGAGAATATCCGCGTCCATAATCCAAAGACCTATTCCATATTCCATATAACAGTATTAGCACCAAATTCAAAAAGACAATCATAGTATACATAAACATAGGCTTGTTTCCTGCAAGAGAGAAGCGGTCAACAGTTTTCAATGATGCCGGCAAGACATCATGATGTTCCAAAAATAACTGTCATACGGAATAGGTAAATAGATTATTGACGCGGAAATTCTTTTATGGACGACGACTGAATATTGAATGTCGAATCTGACGCCTGCTATTTTATCCTACCTTCAGGAGATCAACATTTACTATTGTATTGAACGTTCTCCAAGAAATGTATCAATTCTTTAAATTTGGTCAATAAATGTTTGCTTAGGTGGAATTGCAAGCTTCAAATTCAAATTATGAGCAGTACAATTTTCGCTCGTCTGAGTGAAGGCCTTTTCAAACTGGCCATTCACACTCTGTCATACAATCACTGCGAGGCCCCTATCAGTTGATAGCAGCCAAACCGTTGATCGCTTTAATTCCATGACTTCATTTTTCCAGTTTATGGAGAAAATCGTTTATTTCTTGAAAACTATTTGCCATGGGTATTGGAAATTTAGTATGGTTGTTTTAAGCCAGGTAAATACTATAGCGATTCTTGAGTTGTTCAAATGTTTGCCGAAATATTTGAAAAAAGTCAGGGAAAACCCGGAGAATTGCCGAGTTATACTCGGCAAAGTTATCAATTGAATGGAAAGTTTAAAAGTTCTTCAAAACTAAACGTTTGAAAATGAAGGCTCGCTTAGTGTCAAGACAAACATTCAAACTAAGATAACATAGTCATACCTACCACACAATTCATATTTATTGTAATATTGGAAAAATAAACCATGTGCATATAGTTTTCACAATAAAAAAGACAATGGTCTGGGGAATTTCTTTAGGAGATAAAATTTATATAATTTATATTCATTGAAAAATCACTTCAAGTTCCTGGAATAATACACTCGGTTACCGGTTGCTATGGTAATCATATTTCTGAAACAATTGGTATCCAACTGACCAAATTAGTGATACCCAATACCATGTATACGCAATGTTAATGGTACGCAAAAGAATGGTATGGCAACAACATAACTCCACACCAGAAGTTTTAATTTCCCATTTGGGTTCCCCTTTGAAGGTCGCATATAAGTAGTCTTTCTGGTAATGTTGACTGAAGATACATCCCAAAGTAATGCCATGGTAAATCTAATGCCGCCTTGGCCAGGTATCATCCGCTCGACCGGAAATACAGAAAAATAGGGGTTTCTGCATTTTTTTTAAATATAGGAGCAAAATATATATGGCTTTTATCCTCACCATCTTTATGAACTGGTACACTAACTTCCTCGACGATCGCACCAGCTTCTGTTAATCGGTTTGCAGCCGCTCTAACAATATCTGACACATCCTCTTCAACCCCCTCAAAACCTTCTTTCACAATAGCCACTCTTTTCCCAGTCAAATCTTCTTTGAGCTGTGGAACATATAAAACATATACAATCCGTCCAACTTTACGGGGGGGGGGGGGATGTCAGTAAACCTAAAATCCTAAAAGCCTAAACTTCATAATAACCATGAAAACCGATTGCATCCAAAATACCGTTTTATCGTCGAGATGAAACAAAATACTTCTATATCGACACTATATATTGAGTGAAGACAGAACTAAGTTGTGAATACGTGTTGAATCCATGACCCAGACCTTCCCAAATCTCAACTCTCGGCGCAATATTCCACTGGAGATGAATTGAAAAGAATGGACATTGTATTTCGATTGAAGCCCGGGTGGGCTTAGAAAAAACTTTGGACAGTGTATAGGGTTATTAACTGCCCACCAAAAAGGAATCAATCGTATTTCGGAGAACCAAATCCCAAAACCAAGGCACTAAGTTTTGGTAGTAAATGAGAATTCCTTGAATCACGTCATACAACCGATGGTGCACCTCTAGGGTTACTCGCTCGCTTTTGAAGGTATAAATGGCTCCACTCGGAGTCATCTGTCTACCTGACCGTACTTTGTGATTCCTGGATAAAGTCTCAAACTATTATTTTATAATAAACTGTTTTTCACGGAACATTAGTGATGTTGGTGGTGATATCCACACAAGAGCCATACTCGTATAAACCATAGTTTCGTCATACATGCAAATAAAGTGTGAAAGTTACTGCTCCTCACCTGTACACTTCATCTAAGAATAGGTGAACTGTTTTTATTCTAGCCGATTAGACTACCTGGTATATCTAGAGGGATGAACATATCGCAAATTAAATTCAAACGGATATACGCGATAACAGAAATCGGTGTACAACAGTTCAACAACTTTTTTTCAACACCTGTTCTGGTACTGACACTGAATCGGCATCTTGATGTGTTTTATGATTATTGGGTTGTTCCGTGCGATGAAAAAAAGAAAGGAAAATTAAGATGTGAACGCCACAGAAAACGAATTCCGAGCGGAACCCCCAATCTGAGATAATCCTTCTATACCTTCAAGAGCGATACGGAGAGTATCTCTTAGATGGACACTATCGGTTGTATGCCGTGTGAATAAAAAGCTGTAGTCTGACATTTCTAAAATTTCCAAATTGTTCAAATATGTTGGGAAAACAGTAGTCATAACTTTTTATCGTTGTACAGTCAGAGTATAATATCATGTTGATTTGATCATACCAGTTTAGTGTATTCAGGAACTGTGATGTTAACGGGCTGCCTTGGATCTCTTCCATCGTCGTATCCAGCTAGAACCTGAAATAAAAATGCGATCATTAGTTCTCTGCATCAAATTTGTAACAATCTACAGACTTGATCTGGAGAATAAGTTTCTTGGATCTAACTCGAGAGTTGATGGCGAATAATCCGAATTGAGTATTTGCGGGGAGATTTGTTTAGTGTGTATCCCAGTGTCAGTCATTACCAATATTTCATTAGATACTAATATTACCTCTCAGCCTAATTCTCATCTCGCTACCTCCTGTAAAATTCTAAGACAGTAACAGCAATAATGAATCTACATCACACCCCAGAACACACCGAATTTTGCTTAGAGCATAATTCCAACGTAGTTACCTCCAACATGAGAGCACATTCCTCCACAGTTCTCGCCATTGGTCCACAGTGGTCCATCGTCATCTCAATGGCCATACAGCCCGTGTAAGGTACTAGGCCAAATGTCGGTTTTAGGCCAACCACCCCGCACCAGGATGCGGGCATGCGAATTGACCCACCCTGATCTCCACCTGTCGCTAAATCTATCTCCCCTAATGCCAACTGTAAAAAGAAATCTTTTCTCAGTACTCACGAGAAGAGAAACTTGCATACTTATTTTCTGATGGAAGCCGTATTTTCGGGAACCTACGTGTAATGGTAAAGTGTTGCAGTAAAATATACATTGGATTGGGCGATCCTGTTTGTCTGACTGGAGCTATCATCTAAATCATAATGGAAACAACGGTTGGCACATTAACATCATGAGATAGGTCCCAGTCTACAGGATGATGATTCTATCTTCAGTGTTCCCAGCATCAGCATCGCTGGTTCCGTATGCGACCCTATATCTCCTGCCATCTGATGAATGGAATCATCCACAAAGCTTCGAAAATGTGGTTGATTCTTATTGGATGATCGCATCCTAGTCCGTTACCGCATTCAAGTGACGGTAGTCTACACAAAACCTCATAATGTCGTCCAACTGGGCCAACCATGTACTCTCAGTCCTCTTCGTAACACTGTATATGTTATCCTTCAATCTTGTACTTGGCTTGTGCACGTGCAGACGACGACTACGGACTGGGTTAAACGTAAGCAAAAATAGCCCTTCCGGTTAACTTAAAGATGAAATCAGCCTCAAAATGGATGGATTTTGTAACCTCTCCCCTGTGCGTTTTTTCAGCAGGGAAGATTACCAAATCATCATATGTATTATATTTGATGACAGTGGGATCGTCATATACAACGAATGCAAGAATATCTTGTCAGAGAAATTTGTAACTCTGCCCGCTTCGACGGCTTTTCTGTCTCGCCATTGAGTGTGTGTTGTACGCGGAGAGGAAAATGACGTCACTGCGTGACGTATGAGTGACGTGGCGACGCTCTCGAATTCGAATGCTGCACAGCTGCAGTCATGGGATAGCGTCATGGCTCGTGCCTACGGTTCGGTGATGTCGCATAGCATACGTTGGTAGAATGCACCATACGTGTATACGCTTGTTGACACGGCCGTGAAAAAATAAACGGCATGCCATGCTGTTTATTTTTAAAGATCAACTCCTTCTATTTTCTCGTGAATGGTAGAAACAAGTTTAGTTTCTTGTGGTCAGATGTGTTTCATTTTGTACCTGTTGTAACATATGTCACTTTCGTTAAGTTTGAGAGACATCGATTTCAGCCCAGATTTGAGGCTGATTACGTACAGCCTGAGCTCCTGTAATAACGTCTAAGAAGTTGTCATCACACCCTATCGCCTTGACGTAAGTACATTGTATTATTTAACATGATCACAAATCCAACATTCGACGTGATCCCGCAATGCCATTTGACGTTTTCTAACGTAAAATGTATGTTCTGATGTAAAATTAAAACTTGGATCAGATAAGATAAGAAGAACAGTGGTCTCGGAGTTAATAATTTTATGGGGAGTTTTTTGCTTTACCAGGACAGCGCTTCCAGAGCTGGATCCCGATGGCAGGTGTTCTTTATTTATCGGGTTGAGGACAGGTGCCATGGAATTGTAAAACCCTCCCCCGCTTGTACATAGATCTTCACAAGCTGTCTTTCCGAGGATGTGACCCCCTGTATAAAGAATTAATGTAAACTTTAGGATTATACAATAAACCGGGCCTAAGCTAAAAACCGGAATGAAAAGAAAGATAAACAGACACCTTCACGAAATTTGTTGAAATTGTTGAGCAAGGTACTTACCTTGATGAAAATTAAAGGGTTGACTCGCTTGTCGAATCTACAAGAGTCGTTGACATCAGAATAGAACCCTCCATGGATAGTATTAGTGCAGAAAGACCTTCGATCATCTCGGAAAAACTTTAATGCCACTTCTCAGAATTGTGTCTTGTTAATAGTATATTGATGCCGTTCAGGAGCCATGTCATCATTTCAGTAAATCAGAAGAGTATTAAACGCACACTATCCCGACTCCGATCACGGAACTTTCTCTTCCGTGGAAGTCGGGGTGTCCGGGAGTTTAGATAGCTAGTATTTACTGCCAGCAATTACCAGTCAAACTCTGAGGATCATGGATTGGAATCCGAATCAAGATTTACCACTCCAACCTTATTACCCCTGCTTTACAAAGGACGTGTTATGTTTTTCAGTGTTCTCGATGTAAAAGTTTTCAGTATCATTTCTTGCTATTTTATCGCTCTCTGAGAAACTCTCTGGACCATAGCCAACCCTAAACGGACGTCACGTTATATGCTTACATGCAGAGTAATTTTAACGGGATACGGTTGACACAAACCTGCATCTAAAATCCGTGTGACGACAGTGGCGTCGAATTCTGGGACGTATCCCTCCATGATCTTACTACCGTTCATCATTGGGACACCAGCGACAGCCGTGTTATCTTTGATACCAACTCTTTTACCCGACAGCTTACCCGACTCCGCTCCTTTGATGTCACAACGATAATACCTAGATAAAACAAATAATGAAAGCTCGTATGAAATACGGGAGAAGAGCATTTCCCCCGTCTAAATGTGTAACACATAATTTGGTACTCACAGGGCTTTAGATCTCCCCAATTTGGGCACACCCTCTATTAGGTGTGGCAATTTGTTTAGGATGGGACAGAGGGTGGTATGTCAGAGCTTGGAAGTGGTGGGTGTTTCACCAGTTGGAAGACAACCACAGCCACAACGATGATGATGACAATGTTAGACTTGAAATGTATGTTGGCAGTTAAAAGTATGTGCGTTAAGTTTTTGACCTTGAGAAAATAGGCCAACGCCAGTCATATTCATAGATTTCAGGTCCATCACCAGTTGCATATGTGGTATCAATTTAGAAAGACTAGCTATATTTCATGTTCTATCATAATATACAGTATATAACCTTGAAAAAATAAGTTCAGTCAATTGGGATAGGCTTCTAGTCAGTCACCAATTACACATGTATTATGAATTTGGAGAGCCTATCTTCACACGTTTAAATATTATTGATAATGCTAAACTTTTGACCTTGATAGAACAGTTGAAGGTTAGTCATTTTCATTAGGCTTCTGATCCATCAGCAGCTGCATATGTGGTGTGACAAGAACGATGGGCAAACAGACAGACAGACGGACGGACAGACAGATGACACGGACAACTCACTTCCATTTGAGCCATCATTACATATTATCTTCAAAGTCTAAATATTCTGTCAAAATGCACCAGAATACACCATTCTACTTAAATTAGATATAAAAAATTTCCAAGTGGGACGTGCCATATGGCAGGAATGTAGAAGTTCCAGTTCAAAAATCTTTCTATTTTTTTTCAGTCTGAAAAATAGTTATCAACAGTCATAAGTATGCTGTCAAAATGCAACGGTATGTGCCCTTTCACATCTAGAGTTTCAAATAAATTCTGGAAACCTCCACATCGAACAAAAATCAAGCAATAACCAAGTGATAAATTGTTATTTTACTTGAAAATTGGCCAGAATGCATCTCCAGACAACTGGAAGCCCAGGCCTTCACAGCCACTGGAGACTAAAGAAATGTAATTAGGAGAGCCATACCAGTGAGCAGGATCAAGTTATTATATCGGTATTGGAGAGAAGTAGCACTGATTCTGGAAAGTAAGTGTTTACTTTGTTGACACAAGCAGTCTACTAGTTCCCTTATCTAAAGTGCATTATGCGATAAATCAACCGCATCAAATTTTATTATCTGAATGGTCAACATACAGGCATACAATATGTAGGTCTTCAAGGTGATGGAGAATATAAGTGTTACAGTATGCATATTTGACCAAAATGCCATGAATTCAAGCTCTCTTGAATATTTGCAATTCTCCATGCAGTACCACACCATACTGATGGCAGCATATTTTCTCTGATTACATTTCAGTTATGTGTGTAAGCAGGGGCTGATGTAGGCTAGACTTAGATATATTTTAGCTGTCAATACCATCATTGCCACATATATGCCAACGCTATCAGCGCCAATGTCCTTTCACTCCATTTTAAACCATAATAATAAAATTATGAATTGTAAAAATAATGTATAATGAAATATAAATAAAGCATTATGTTGATAGGTCACAAAATCCGTATGGGAGGTAGCCCTAAAACTACAATTTCAATCGAAAAAAATGCAATCCTTTGAAATCCTATGTCTGTCTAACAAGATCACAATAGTAAACTTCATGAAGAGTCAATAAAGTGTGCTATATAAGTTTACTGTCTATAGTGCGACCCAATGGTGGACAAATATATCGAAACTACGTGATGAAGCAAAATCCCCAGATCTGGCCTGGAGAATGTAGATATTGGACTGATTCATGAGAATTTCACGTATTTAAAAAATGACCATTTGGCTTACAAGGAATGTGAATTATAACACTGGAAAAGTTATATTCATGTTCAGCAAACTAGAATGACTTTTTTCTGATTCAAAGAAGTAAATTTTCATTTTTGTGAAAAAATCTTATTTTGAGATGCAGAAAACGAACCTCCATGATTTCGCCAACGCCACCGAAATCTTATCAGTCCTTTGCCTATCTTGAAAGATCATCATATCCAAATTTCATGGAAATCAAACAAGTTGTTTAGAAGATATCATGTTACACAGGTTTACCTACATCCATGTCTGTAGCGACACCTAATGATGACCAAATACCATGAAAAACAACCAAGTGAAATCTAAAGCCATAGGGAGATGGCACATGATAGTTCAAGGAAAAAAACATTAATCATGATAATGGTTATGGAGATTTTGACGGCACCGGTTCGCACCGAAGGGAATTATGATGTCAGCAATCCTATATTTATGCTTGGCAACCTAGAATAGAGCAAGTTTTAAATATTGCTTCAAGGCAAGTGGCAAATTTTCATTTCACGATCGAAAAACTTGTCTTTTTGAGACTCAGAAAAATGTGCCTTTATAGGTACGTCAGCTACACCAAAGCCTTTT
The DNA here is from genome assembly GCA_036873755.1 of Hanleya hanleyi. Taxonomy (NCBI): domain Eukaryota; kingdom Metazoa; phylum Mollusca; class Polyplacophora; order Lepidopleurida; family Hanleyidae; genus Hanleya; species Hanleya hanleyi. The sequence continues at coordinate 83,253 of JAVTVY010038131.1, read as the reverse complement.
CAGCACATTGACTATCCTTCAAAATCATTGTAATGAAATTTCATAGAAATCAGACAGGGCCGTTCAGACGAAATCGTGAGAGAAAGGTTCACCTATGCTCAGACTACAGCGCCACCTAGTGTGAACAACGGCTATCAAAACACAACCACACAAATTTCCCAGGCCTAAGGAGATAACACATCTCCCATAACAGTATTTTTAATTACATCCAGGATAAAAGTACATGTATTACAATTGTATCTTATCAGTATGTTCTTCATGGACGACGGCTGAACATTTTGATTGAGGGACTAGATGTGTGTATGTATAGTCTACCTTCTGGAATCTGTACGACGATATCATCATTCTAAATGTGATTGCTAGAACTCTCACCATGCATTGTGTGTGTTCTCTTCCGGTTTCGGTCGATAACCAGGGGTCCTGGGATACTTCACCGGAAGTGCGGGTTCCACCATTTCGTGCACTCGCTGGTATGACTTCAAAGAATCATTAATGTGCTCTGTAGGGGACGATATGAAACGTTTCAATGATAATATTATTTAGAAACAGAAATTATCGAATGGTCATAGGCAATGCATATACGGTTGTATATGGTGTTGTCGAATTCTACATAGGCATACACTGGCGAGAAAATCAAGCTACTCTTTCAACAACGAAACATGCCTTGGATGCTACTCTCATGTGTGGAAGAACAAATGTAACCCGTTGAGGCATTTGAAATATAGGGGGGGGGGCAGATTTGCTGTTGAGCCCACAAGAAATGTTCCGATACAACTTTGGTGTACACGGATCTGGATAACATATAAATATGCCTGGCACACATACCTGATGGATATAAATCCATGATGTACGTTAGTAAATATTTTGGCTTCATTCCCGCCAACATATGTTCTAAAGGCGCGTAACGTGCACCAATATCGTCTTTCAATGGAAAACAATCACTTAGGCGTTACCATATGACTCATATAACGTGGCCCAGATGAGCGCGTTGTACGGTGGTGGGGTGAGGTTAACTGGAATGTAGGAGCAGAAATGACGTTGCTTCTACATTCCACTTGACCTGGCCTCTCCACAACACAGAGCGCTCATCCGAAGTACGTTGTCAAACACTGATGAAGTAGCTCTTCGTTTCGTGATGTATCGTAGATGTGACCTTGTCTTGAATGACAGAGGCACAAGTAAAAGTTTTATGCATTGTTATCGTATGTGTTGAAATTGATCGCAACGTAACAAGTCAGTGTACTGACAAGAAGTCAAATTACCCCACAGGCAAATATACTGACAACTGGGCCATGTGATGATTTGAGTCCCAGACACTGTTCATGTGGACAGTTTGAATGGCATGACCACACGGCCCGTAGAACCGAGATGAGCGGTATTAGATACAAATATCTAAGAGCGATGATGTACTATAAACCTGTCAAGTCATCTGATGGAAATATGACCGTTAGATAGAAGAAAACGCCCGGAACGAGTATTAATAGAATGCAAGATCTCATTCAGAACATATACATGTGAGGCCCGACGCCGACCAAGCGCGTCATCCTCCACCATACATATGTTCGATACCATATATTCCGTCCATGTTTTGCTAAAAAAAATCACAATATGTATTATATTTCGTTTCTGTCCTCAATGAGTCTTGAGCTCAAAACAGTTTTATGCTGAAGGAGCACCATTGTCCACCCAGCAACAACAGAGCGCATGTGTGTACGCGTTCTGCAGAGACTATGACAATCGTATATTCTTGCATTGTTATAACCCACCTGTGTATGTGTTTATTTCCTCTTCCGTACACCCAAGATTGAGAGAGTTGGCGATTTCTCTCACTTTGTCGACGGAGGGCGGCTTGACAGCTGGAGATTTCCATATTGTATCTGAAAACAGGTGGAGAGTAAAAAGTAACAGTCTATAAATCTCAAACTAATTTACGACAGGAATAGAAGTGGCGGGCGGGGGGGGGGGGGGGTGAGGGAAGAAATACCGCTATTGATATTTAGGAATGTACCATTGTCTACAATTTGGTCTCTCATATGCAGACCGTATATCCTATTGATGTGACATACATGGTCTGGTATACACATCCGCAATCACAGGCGCACGTACCACTGAAATATAAGTGGATTTATCCAAAGAAGGTTGACCATAAACAGTGACCTAGGGCAAGAAATAGAAGTAGAACCAAGAAATTAAATGTCGAACGTCATAATTGTTGATCAGAACCATTGGTTTCCTTCGCACTACAACAATACGAGAGTAGAGTCTTCAAAGTTATTGTCGACTTCGGACTAAACCATTGCGAAAGCGAGGTGGAGAAATTTGTTGTCAACCGTCATTGTCGACCAGAACCAATGTTTCCTTCTGACTAAAACATTGCGAGAGTGAGGACAAATGATTTGTTGCCGACCTTCCTTTTCGACCAGGGTCAATGTCTTTCTTCGAATAAAACACTGCGCGAATAGGGGCGATAAATTTATTGTCCACCGACCGTCATTGTCAACCATGAACGATGTTTTCCTTCGGACTAAACAGTGCGATATTAGGAACGAAAATTTCACTGTCGACCAGAACCAAGGATTTCTTTCAGACTAAAACGCTACCACAGTGAAGCAGGAAAATTATTGTCGACAGTGTTTGTCAACCAGAACCAATAATTTCCTTCGAACTAGAATACAGGAAAGTGAGGGCAAAAATTATGTTGTTGATCTTAATTTGTCAACCAGGAACAATGTTTTCCTCGGAATAAAACACTGCGAGAGTGGGGGCGAGAGTTTTATTGTCGACTAAGAGCAATGTTTTCTTTTGGACTAAAACGCTGCGAGAGCAGGGGTGAGAAAGTTTGTATCGTCTGCCATTATCCACGAAAACACTGGTTCAAGATTATGGCGAGAAATTTATTATGAACCTCTCATATTTTGGGAACTGGGGACACGGAGGGTCTACCGAGAAAAGATACTTGGAAATCCTGTAAATGTTGGGAGTGAGTAAGTAGGATGTAACGTCGTTTTCAACATTTTTCCAGTCATATCACGACGGTGCCTACATGTGCCAGAGCACGAGAGTAAATGTTTTAGGTTAAGATTATTTGCATGGATAAAATGGATACTCATACATGACCTATATTTCTCCATATTAATCCACCATTTACAGTTTACGATGTTCGTGCTTCACTTTTTCAGATCACACTGTGAATAATATGCCTCCCCAATTGCTTCACCTGTGTTCATTACCACACTTTAATTCTGGTATGTGACTTATATTACGGTGCGGTCTTCGATATATATCACTACATGCAATAGGAGATACGAATGTTACATACGGCACCCTAATGATTTGTCGCAGTTTATCAAATATATAACAAATAACTATTACTGATTAAGCAAGTGATCAGTGTGTATATACATACCTCCTTCCTCGGTCATTGTTCTAGTGATGTGGATATATAATCCAGCTGAAGAAGTGCGATCCCTGGATATAACCGTGTTTTTCAAAATATAGGTAGCCTCGCTATTACGTTTACATGACCTATAACCTGCAGTTATGGAAGGCCAAATGTCCAGTTAAACAGAAACTCTCAGTTATCTAACCGAAAACACCAAGTTTTCTAGTAGATTACTTAAGTTACCAAAGAGAAAACCATGGTTTTCGAATCGAGAACGTAGGCAGACAGTCAAAAACCTAGGTTATCTACCAGACAACCCAAAGTTTCTCTTTTCTTAACCTCGAGTTTCTGTTCTCAACATCGGAAATCACAGTTGTTTCTGAATAACTTAAGTTACTGAACCGAGAACCTGGGTCCGTCCTCTGTACATATCACTCGACAAATATATGTAGGTTTATTGATTTGGTGGGAAATTTAAGCCACACGACGTCGGATATTACAGGTCAGTTTCTCTACGTATTCTTGCATTTACCAGGTTACTCCATCAGACGTCCACGATGCTCGTTCAATAATATCAGATGAGTTGTTTGAGCTGATCGGTCATTACAGCTCCCGAGCTAGCGTATCTAATTCCTCTTGAGCCGGTGCTAGTGGCCGTGTGGATACTCCATAGTGCCCACATGAACACCTGCAATAAAAGCGCGGCTGAGATACTAAGGCTACGCCCGAGAATCCACCGTATTCTCGGGTCTGAATGTTAGGTGCCGATGAATGCTTTCCTGTGGAGCCATATGGTTGCTTTTTAGTCGCCAGACGTCGTCAGTTTTTCGCTATATAAATGACGCAGTGAAGGATATATATCCAGCTTCACTGGATTTGAAGGAAACTACAGATAGCCCTACAGGCACATCATAATTAGATCTATATCTCTATAAAAATGAAGCGGGCATTCTCTCTCGTCGACTTTATGACAAAAGAGATGATTACAATTTCTACATCGTAAACTATCCCTTTCTGGACAGTAATATTCCAGTGGGACCTGCATATGGCGTATACTTATCTCGTTTAGTAGCATTTGCTAGATCCTGTGTTAAATGTGACGATTTTAATCAACGTCACAAAACATTGGTGCAGAAACTTATAAAACAGGGCTATTCCACCAAGCGCCTCCACTCAAAGTTTCTCAAATTTGGCGATACATATCGCATGCTGATAGCAAAATACGAACGTAGCGTGCAAGATCTATGTCTAATTGTGTCTAATTCCGCTTAACCCGGGGCTAGGGGTCGTATGAACCCATGTACTTCAAGATCCTCATGGTACTCATATGAACAGGCACAATCAAAGCGTGACTGAGATACATCATTCTTTTGATGACGACTTTACAACAAATATTATGGATTAAGAATACTGATCAGCGATACAGATTTGATATTTTTGGAACATCATGATGTCTTGTCGGCATCATTGAAAACTGTTGACCGTTTCTCTCTTAAGGAAACTAGCCTATGTTTGTGTATACTATGATTGTCTTTTTGAATTTGGTGCTAATACTGTTATATGGAATTTGGATTATGGACGCGGATATTCTCTAATGGACGACGGCTGGATTATGAATGACGGACTAGACGCTTGTTATTTTAACCTGTGTATGCCTGGATTCTGCTGGTGGACAAGTTGTCCCCGAGGCCGGGCCCCTGCACACCCAACACTCATAATGGATACAACAGAAACAAATAATATTAAGACAGACCCGAGGAATCTTAGTGCAGGTTTCTCGGCCGAGTCTCTAATAGTTCGAAATGCACTAAGACCTTTTTCAATCCAAATGACAGATATATTTCTGACAGCAAAGCAAGGCCACGACATCAAACCTTGTAATATTGCGCTTGATGATTGTTTATCACCGAATTCTGCATGTAATAATTTAAAAATTTCTAAGTGTGGACATCGTGGATGTCTCACGTGTCCACTCTTTAATACTTCAGCTTCATTTAGTTCCGCGTTAACTGGTAACTCATATTCTGTTAACTCGTATGTTGATCTTAGTTGTTCTACTACAAACTGTATTTATTTAGTTTCCTGTAAGAAGTGTGGTCAACAGTATGTTGGCAAGACCACTCAAAGACTCCATCTTAGGGTGAACGGTCACAGAAAATCCGTTAGGAAAAAGCAAGTGCTTATAGGCAAACATTTTTCTGCACCCAGCCATGGCTGGGATAACTTTAGTATTCAGATCATAGACGTCGTCTATCCGTCTACTAGGGATTCCCCCTTTGGATTTTAGAGAAAAATCCGAGAGCGGGAATTATTCTGGATGCTAGAACTTGGGTCAGTGTTTCCGTTTGGTTTAAATGATAATGTCAGTGGGTTCGGCTGTGCTACAAACCGCCGTTCAAATATATCCAACATTACCCAACTATTTAAACCCCATCAACGGAGACATCGCAGCCATGGTTGGCGAAAGTTTAATGACTCACGGTCATATCACTTTAAATTACTTAGTGGGTTTAACTAACACACCCAATAGTATACATAGCTTACATACAGTTTTGTATGCGTTACCTCTGAGAGCTTTAGATCAAATAGCCAGAGATATACAACAATCTGCGTCTTCAGGAAATATAATACCACCAAAAATCATTAAAGTATGTCAAGATATAGCGTATTTTCGGTTGTATCGTCCAGTGAGCATAATCGAAGCATCTCAAGATCGACTTTTCTTGAAGCTCAACTACTTAAATAAAGGACTGGACATCATTAATTTACCCCGAATCCTGAATGATCCAGAGGTACGCAACGCTGTACCAAACTATTTTAAGTTCACAGAACCTCCTTGCATTTCATATAAATATACTAAATCTATAGCCACCAAAATATTCAATTACTCCAATGCTGTCCATGAGTTTGACTGGAACTTATACACGTCAGGAGGCTATAGTTGTGATTGTGAATCGTCGAACTTTATCTATACACCATGCAAACACATTGTGACTGGTGACCTTGATGTGGTGAGTGATAAGAATCTGAAATTACTCCTGATGAAAGGACCTAAATATAGAGAGCCAAGAAGAATAAATCTAAAGGCCGACCAGAAGATAGTCCTGTCTGCATTGGAACAGTACGTTATTGGTTGGTCTAAGCGAGAAAAAGTTGAACCTACAGTACATAGCTGATTGGCTGGACCTCACCAAGAGCAAGGTCGTTGAAACAATCCGCCATATTGATAAGAAGTACTCTTCCCCAAGCAAAACAAGTACTGAGAAACCTCATTCGCAAGAAGTTCTAGCAAATCTCCAGAGTAAATTCGTCATAGTCCCAGCAGACAAAGCTCCGAATAATATGATATTCATATGTAAATATTACTATTACCAGGTGCTGGTTAAAGAATTGAGTGTAGACATATCTTAATCAAATGCGTCTACTTACTCCCAAACTGCATTTACTCTGGAAGATTTATTTAACAATCACAAAAAATTTCTCAGGGAAAGAGGTATTTGTCTTCCAACCAATCATAACGACATACCAAAACTATACTGGACTCCCAAAATGCATAAATCACCATACAAAGCTAGATTCATAGCTGGTTCTAGAAGCTGCACCACCAAGCTTCTTTCAACCCTGTTGACGAGGGCCCTTCAGAAGGTAAAAACATTTTGGGAAAGGTATTGCGCCACTATTTCTAAAAACTCTGGCGTTGAATGTATGTGGATATTGAAAACTCAAAATGTCTTACGGAAGAACTTGATGCTAAAGGTCACATACCGTATAGACATGTATCCACATGGGATTTCTCGACTCTCTATACCACAATCCCTCATTAGGACCTTATTGACCGTCTAAGTTCATTAATAGTATCTGTTTTCAAGAAAACTGATCGTAGATATATTAATGTCGGAAGCCATAAAGCATTCTTTAGCTCTACTACATACAAGAGATATCATTCATGGGATGTTTCTTTGTTTATAGAGTTGCTTGAATTTCTCATTAAAAATATCTATCTGAAATTTGGCAACATAATATATCAGCAGCATATAGGTTGCCACATGAACAGGTACAATAAAAGCGTACCTGAGATACAACACATATCACGAATCGTTAGATTCTTGGTATGTGCTTTAGAATAGGTTAACCAGAAGACTATTCTGTGAAGTCATGTGACGCAGTCAGTATGTCGGCACCTCTTCCCACTTCCCTTATATGTGTTGTATTTTTTTCCTGTATATGGCGAGATTTTGCTGGTCGACGTTTCGTCCCCGAGGCCCGCCCCCTGTACAGACCTTTTGGTCTTTGATATATGTTGGCATTTGTGGGAAATTGATGCTGGGTCGACATCGGGCCTTACAGACTAGTTTTTTTGTGTTAAATGCCGTCATTTACATCTGACGACGATACAGCTCACCAATCTCGAATGTACGAGTTGTCAAAGCGAAACAGCTCACCAATTACCAGTATACGAGTTGTCAGAGCATTTCCATCATAGCTCTCTAGATTTGTATCTAATACCGCTTATACCGGTGCTAGGGGCCGTGTGGTCATATCATCCGAGTTACCACATGAACAGGTACAATAAAAGCGTACCTGAGATACAACACATATCACGAATTGGTATGTGCTTTAGAATAGGTTAACCAGAAGACTATTCTGTGAAGTCGGTGATATATGAAGTGATGGTCCATCACCCTTTAATGATAATCAGACCTGGCCATCACCTTTTCAGGTGATGAGTTAGACCCATCAACTCAAAATGGCAACGGTCATCACCTTTTAACGGTGATGACTTTCCCTCAGCACCCTTAAAAGGTGATGAACTAAATTTACAATCATTGCCCATCACTCTTCAATGGTGATGCTCATCATTTTCAAAGGTGATCATAAAAAAACGTAATGGCTCTGACTGGTAACTTTTTCGGGGTGATAGTTATCCCCTTTTTGCTGGCTGTGATTGATATTCAGAACTAGGTCTGCAAACAGTGTAATAGCTATATATATGCGGCAGGCTGAATTGGGGAAATAACCTAGTTGTGGAGCTGACTGGCCACAACAGACAGATCGATGTAATTCATGCCGGCAAGCACATTTAGCGATATGTAGATGGCTACTTTTGAAACACGTCGGTTATACACACGTGCCGTCTCTGGATCAACAGTGAATGGTATCTCACTTATCAGTGTGAGCAGTTTGATTCCGTATAATTAATTTCGCCACGTGGTTTTGTCTGCATTTCTAATTGGTCAATAATCGGCAACGGGCGCGAAACCCAGAGTATTCAGATATCGAAACTCCGAGTTAGAAAGTCGAGGTTCACTTAACGAGAACTATCAATTCGAAAACCTGGGTTATCGACCGATAACTTAGTTACACAAATATCTAAAACAAAAGAGAAACTCGGAGTTCAAAGAGAAACTTGGGGTTGTCTCTTAGATAACCTAGCTGAATTTAGGTTTTCTACAAGAATGTCGAATGTTTGAAGGAAACTACAGATAGCCCTACAGGCACATCATATTTAGACCTATATCTCTATAAAAATGAAGCGGGCCTTCTCTCTCGTCGACTGTATGACAAAAGATATCATTACAATTTCGACATCGTAAACTATCCCTTTCTGGACAGTAATATTCCAGTGGGACCTGCATATGGCGTATACATATCACGCCTAGTAGCATTTGCTAGATCCTGTGTTAAATGTGACGATTTTAATCAACGTCACAAAACATTGTTGCAGAAACTTATAAAACAGGGCTACACCACCAAGCGCCTCCACTCAAAGTTTCTCAAATTTGGCGATGCATATCGCATGCGGATAGCAAAATACGAGCGTAGCGTGCAAGATCTATGGCGTTACGTTTCGTAACTTGTGTCTAATTCCCTCATCGGGACCTTATTGACCGTCTAAGTTCATTAATAGTATCTGTGTTCAAGAAAACTGATCGTAGATATATTAATGTCGGAAGCCATAAAGCATTCTTTAGCTCGACTACATACAAGAGATATCATTCATGGGATGTTTCTTTGTTTATAGAGTTGCTTGAATTTCTCATTAAAAATATCTATGTGAAATTTGGCAACACAATATATCAGCAACATATAGGTATTCCAATGGGTACTAAGTGTGCACCCCTGTTGGCTGACCTGTATCTGTTCTCTTATGAATATGACTATATGCAGGCGCTTTCAAAAACCGATCCATTCAAAGCCCGTTCCTTCTCATTCACCAAACGCTATATAGACGATCTTCTCGCTGTGGATAATCGCTATATAAATGACGCAGTGAAGGATATATATATCCACCTTCACTGGATTTGAAGGAAACTACAGATAGCCCTACAGGCACATCATATTTAGATCTATATCTCTACAAAAATGAAGCGGGCATTCTCTCTCATCGACTTTATGACAAAAGAGATGATTACAATTTCGACATCGTAAACTATCCCTTTCTGGATAGTAATATTCCAGTGGGACCTGCATATGGCGTATACATATTTCGCTTAGTAGCATTTGCTAGATCCTGTGTTAAATGTGATGGTTTTAATCAACGTCACAAAACATTGTTGCAGAAACTTATAAAACAGGGCTATTCCACCAAGCGCCTCCACTCAAAGTTTCTCAAATTTGGCGACACATATCGCATGCTGATAGCAAAATACGAACGTAGCGTGCAAGATCTATGGCGCTACGTTTCGTAACTTGTGTCTAATTCCGCTTAACCCAGGGCTAGGGGCCGTATGAACCCATGTACTTCAAGATCCTCATGGTACTCATATGAACAGTCACAATCAAAGCGTGACTGAGATACATCTTTTTTTTTTTAGATGACGACTCTATAACGAATATTATAGATTAAGAATACTGATCAGCGATACGGATTTGATACTTTTGGAACATCATGATGTCTTGCCGGCATCATTGAAAACTGTTGACCGCTTCTCTCTTGCAGGAAACAAGCCTATGTTTATGTATACTATGATTGTCTTTTTGAATTTGGTGCTAATACTGTTATGTGGAAAATGGAATAAGTCTTTGGATTATGGACGCGGATATTCTCTAATGGACGACGGCTGGATTATGAATGACGGACTAGACGCTTGTAATTTGGATTATGGACGCGGATATTCTCTAATGGACGACGGCTGAATTATGAATGACGGACCAGACGCTTGTAACAAAAGAGAAACTCAAAGTGCAAAGAGAAACTCGGGGTTGTCTGCTAGATAACCTAGGTTTTCGACTGTTAACTTAAGCTCTCGATTCGAAAACCATGTTTTTCTCTTGGAGAACTCATCTATTAGAAAACTTAGGCTTTCTAATTATTTGGACATTGGGCCTTCCATATACAGTTGAAGTCCTATACATACGGCTTGTAAATGTGCAATTACCGTATAGCTCAGATCGTCGTTTGAAGTAGCATCGAGCGCATGGACTCGTTACCCTTGTTAATTGGTTAATTATGTTGGTTGGGGGAAAGACTCGAGGTCGTGAACTCGACACCCCCAACCAATCAACATACTTAACCAATTAACAAAAGTGACGAGTCCCTGTGGCGTCAAGCTGGAAATAGTTTATATCCCTCCTCCTCATTCACATGATCCTGTTGAAAAGATAGCAAGGACATGGACGATTACAATTTGGGATTTTCATGGTATTTGCCATCTGCGCAAGTCAAGGTAAATTTGACTTATTAACAACTTTGCTGCAGTGTTACTGTATATTTTGTTGGATCTTAACAATTATTGACACCCACGTCTATTGTTAACGGAAATAACATGTACGGTTGTGCTTGTTCTCTTATGGAACCGATCATTTCAAAGCCCGTTCCTTCTCATTCACTAAACCTTGATTGGATTTGAAGGTCTACAGATAGCCATGACGGCACATCATAATTAGATCTATATCTCCATATAAATGAAGCGAGCCTTCTATCTCGTCGCCTGTACAAGAGGGATGACTAAAATTTCGACATCGTAAATTATCCCTCTGTGGACAGCGTTTGCTAGATTCTGTGGGATATGTGACGATTCAAATAAACGTCACAAACCATTATTGCTGAAATTTATAAAACAGGGCTATACCCCCGAGGGCCTTTCTCGACGTTTCTCAAATTTGATGATACATATCCCATGCCGAGTGTAGCGTGCAAGGTCTATGGTCTTAGGTTTCGTAACTTGTGTGTAATTCGGCTAGAAACCGTAAGAACCCATGTACTTCTGACCCCATGATGTTCATATGAACAGTCTATGTGTGTTTACTATGATTTTATTTTTAATTTGGAGCAAATGATAATGTTGTTGTATGGAATAGGTCCGTGGATTATGGAAGCGGAAAGTCTTTAACGGACAACAGCTGAACATTGAATGACGCACTACTCGCTGGTATTCTAGATTTCTTAAAACAGCGAATTCAGGCCGGTCGCTCGAAATTTGAAATGAATTTAACATTGTGACCTACATCACTGCAAAACTCTAATACCCGTACTGTCTTGTCCATTGGTTGGACGGGTCTTGTGGGGTCTTGACCAACCTCCCCACAGCGCATGCTCCGTTTCACGGGCTCAGTCCACTTTACCCATGCCCTTAACTAGGACCTTTACAACGTGGCTATGACGTATAGGGGAAACCCACACACACTCGATTCAGTTTAAATCCGACCGAACCACTCCTTCGGGTTTGCATATGAACAAACTACTTTTCAACATGAACAAACTACTTTTCATATGTTCTGCCTTTTTAAACGGGAAAAATCTCTAGATCATACTTTTTAACGAAAGGTCAACAGACGTATTATGTAGCATTGAAGAGTAATCGGAACGTTCGACTAACATCGTTTTTACTAAATATGATGCCACTTCGGCGGTGTGCTGCTCGAGCGGAAGTCCTGTCCGAAAACCTATAACCTCCCGGCAGCGCATGCTCCCGTTCACAAACTCACTCCACGTGACAGGCATCAGACCAGAGTTAATCACTTCCGGGTCGGAGCCCTCGAACTACATTGCTTAGAAATTTGAGAGCAGATCATTGTGGATTTTATGAGCTGTGATTTTTCAGCAGTTCTGATACAGCTGTTATTTCAAATTGCAGATGAGGCGTCAAACTTTACTTTCTGGTGTTGATTTGTGCCTCTTTGAGGAAAGCATGGTAGATGAAAGCATGATCATCGAGGGGTGGGAAGGCTCCCTGTTTACAAATTGAATGACATTCGGTAACACCGATCAGCTGTCAATGGTGGTAATTTGAAATTTCCATGGTCAACTCATGTCAATACTTTAACAGTTAATGTCCCACAAGGTGAATATTGTCATGTCAAAAGTAGAATTATTCATCGAGAGTTTTCTGATTCTTTTGTGAATTTTTATGCTAATACATAACGAGTAACAAAATTGTGATCTGATGCCTGTCACAATAGATTTTCACATTTGACCAGAGAACTTCAAATCGTCACTGTGGCTATAGTTTTGACTTGATCAGCCCAGTTTTCTCCTGGCTGACTCATGAACAATTACAAATATTGGGATTATTTCAAATTTATGTTATTAAATTATTAATAAAATAAAATAATTTTTTTAATTAATTTTGCCAAATGTGGGTGAAATAAACATCATACTGACAATGATGGGTAACATCTCTTGTATTCTTATGCCATTTCCGCGACAATATGGAGACCTTTTGGGGCAAATATAGGCAAAAAATGACTGATTTGTTAGTGTTAGGGCCAAATGGTCACTGCAAAATATGACGCGGTCCACAGCTGGTGGTTATGAGCAAATTAGCTTTCGAGATACAATAAATTATAAATGGAAGAAAGGAAATTCACATAGTTACAATTACGTGCTGGGTTTTTTTCAAAATCTAGACCTCAGTTCAAATCTTTAATGCTTCAATCAGTTATGTATAAATCCACTTCATATCAGTCTTGAGCCACATGAAATTAATAATAATCATATCACCTGTAAAAACTCAGATGTTTGTTCCACACATAAAGAATATCCAAAATGCCTTTTGCATTTGTAGCTTTAATGAGACAAATAAAATCTGATAACTGAGTGATTAATTAATCTGAACGTTGATGGCTTCAAATTTTTGTGTGTCTATTGTCAGTCGCAGTTGCATTCTATTACATACTTTCACTTCACTTCATTTTCAGTATCTCCGGGATTATAAGTTTGTAATTTTTCTTTCATATTCAGATTAGAGATCTTGTGGGCAGCAAGGAACATGGATTACAGGCACCAAATATTAGTAAGTCCCACCCCCCTCCTGCACACACCAAATAGTTTCCCTGTGGCATTTCACAGAGTGTGACTCAGAGGTATGGTCTCAAACTCTGTTGGAAGATAGGCCTTGATTTCTGTAAGTTGACATTTCAATGTTTCACCAAACAGTTAAAAGTTTAAGTAAGTCAACTTGCATCTGTCTTAACCTTTCATGGTTGTATTATGTAGCAGAGATAAGCAAATGACCATCCGATATGTTGCCATTGAATTTTATTCCTTTTTCTTCTATGTTGTGTTTTGACAAGTGTTGTCTGTTTGCAAACACTGCATTCATGGACTTGAAATCAGACACAGAATATATTCCGCAATGTTATTCATGAGTTTTCTCAGTAATAATACCTGCTTACAAGTAATATGTGCATCTTTCTAATTACTGTCAACAAGATGTTGATGAGATGTAGATCCATCCGATTGAACTAACATATATTCTCTAATTGAGAGTTGTGTATACCATAAACACCTCTGTGTTATATTTGTGGATGTGTTGTGTACACATTTGTGTATATTGATGTCACTCATTATAGGATTAAATATGTCTTAGATCATTGTATCAACATCAAATTATAATATATTTGATAGATTACTGGGATGACCCACTGATTACATGGGGAAATTAACCACTGTCATGAAGGTAATTTTTACCAAATGTAGTCTAAATGAGCAGCTTGTAAACAAATTATGTTTTGTCAGATTTTGAACCTAATTTTTCTTTATTTTTAAGTTTTAATTTGAAAATTTTCATAAAAAACGAATTAAAAATAATAAAAAAATAATAATTTAAAATAGTGTTCTACATATCTAGTCAATGCTTTATACTTCTTATTATATGCAGAAGGATTGTCTACTTGTTACTTTTTTCCAGATGGAAAAATATGTACAGGTTTAGAGATATTGTACTTTTTACTTGTACTCCTGTCTTAAGTCATATGGGGCAAACTGAGGGAAAATTATAAAGGGGGTGCCCTTGGTATATAGGCTGTAAAATATCTATCTCTTCATAGTTTTATCTGTGCCTTGTCAAGATAGTTTGGGGATGAGTATGGTTTGTTCAGATGAGAGCATTCTTTATTTTAACAATAGTTTCATGACTGACAGGCATCAGACCAGAGCTAATCACTTTTGGGTCGGAGCCCTAGAATTACATTGTTTAGAAATGTTAAAGCAGATCATTATGGATTTTATGAGCTGTGATTTTTCAGCAGGTCTGATACATCTGATATTTCAAATTGCAGATGAGGCTTCAAACTGTATTTCCTGGTGTTGATTTGTGCCACTTTGAGGAAAGCATGGCGGATCATCGAGGGCTGAGAAGGCTTCCTGTTTACAAATTGAATGACATTCGGTAACATCGATCAGCTGTCAATGGCGGTAATTTGAAATTTTCCTGGTCAACTCTTGCCAAGACTTTAACAGTTAATGTCCCACAAGGTGAATATTGTCATGCCAAGTGGATTTATGCATCGAGAGTTTTTTTAATTGTTTGTGATTTTTATGCTAATACATAACAAGTAACAAAATTAATAATATTCTGATGCCACGTATCTCCCTGCTTCAATAGAGGAAATCGACCTTTACGACATGGCGAAGATTGCGCATGAGCAAACTACTTTTGATATGCTCGCTCCATAGAAACGGTGGACATATTTTAAAGATCATTCTTTTAACGCTAGGTCAACAGAGGTAAAATACACAATTGATAAATAATCTGAACTTTCCACAAAACTCGCTTTTACCATTTCATCTACGATGGTGTGCTGCTCGGGCGGGAATGCTGTCCGAAAATATGACTGGTAGCTGGGATAACATTATGCCACACTGAGGTGGTTGTGGTGTCTGAGGTATTTTTATGCTCCAGTGAGGTGGTTGGATCGAGACTCGTAAAGCAGCCGACTGTACCAAGGGTCTTTGTTTCGCGAACACCACCGTTTTGCGATTCAAAAAGTGTATGCCAGACTTAGCTGCATTAGAATTTCTGAAGGGACAAGGAACGTAATTGAAGAATCCTGGACAATGCAAATGATATTAAATTGGAGAGATATGCAAGAGGTGGAAGAAATTAACGACGTCTGGCGACTAAAAACCAACCATGTGACTACAGTAAAGCATCCCTTGGCACCTAACATTCAGACCCGAAAATATGATGGATCTCGGACGTAGCATTAGTAGCTTTTATTGCAGATGATCATGTAGAGACTGTGAAGTAACCACATGGTCCCTAGCACCGGATTAATCGGAATTAAATACGCTAGGCTGCATGTGATGACAGATCAACTCTAACAACTCATTTGATGTTAATGGATGAGCATCGTGGAAGCCTGATGGGGTAACGCCTCAACAGGGGGTAAACTGGTAAATGCAAGAATACACAGAGAAACTAACCTGTAATGCCCCACGTCGTACGGCTGAAATATCCCACCAAAACAATAAACCTACGTACATTTGTCGAGTGACATGTACAGAGGGCGGGCCTCGAGGACTAACAGCCCACCAGCAGAATCCTACCATATACGGGTAATAAATTGGAGAGATATGCAAGAAGTGGGAGAAATTGACGGCGACTGAAAAGCAACCATATGACTCTACCGGAATATTGCCATCGTCATTGTAAACCTTGGCGGAGTTGGTTCGGGAAAATTGAACATGCCATTGGAAAATATTATGTCAGATAGGTTTATAATATTCTTGACTACAGCGCCATCTGGTGATCAAATGAAAACATGCAAGGTAATTTCCCAAAATGTATAGGAGATAACAACAAAACTTTGACTCCACAATCTCCAATGGTACGTTTACCAGATATTGAGGTTTCAAATAGCGATGGCGGCGGTGACAAATTTTAGAATTATAAATTACAGCTCCTGCCATATCATACTTGTGTTCACAACCAGGCTGAAACACTGTATGTAACTTATCTCTATTCAAAAGGGTCAATTTTCATTTAGTGACAAACGTGCCCTTGTGAGTTGCCAAAATCGAGCCCCTGAGATTACACTAACAACATCAAAACTGTTCACCTCTTTATCTATCCTACAAGACGACTATATACAATATTTCGTGAAAATCGAATACGACACTGCAATAAAATGGTGTCAGAAAGGTTTATAATGTTCATGACTATAGCGCCATCTAGTGATCACATTAAAGTACGGAAACACAATTAGGCTAATTCCCCAGATTTTGATAAATATAGTTTTCTCATAAATCTCACAAAAGTTAACGGTTTTAGAGATATGGACGTTTGGAATAGCGGCGACGGAGTAGTTTTTCGGTAATACCAGAAGTTCATGAGTTTTCATGAACTTCTGGTAATATACATAAAAGCACTCTATTCGAATTTTCAATCGTATCGCGTCAGTTGTGTTAGACTTTCATAATGTTTCAATATAGCTCAATCCGTACCTTTAGAAAACTATGATATATCGGGTTCAATGCTGAAAAGTTCCGCTGTAGTTAAGAAATTCCGTATATTTTTATGATTAGCGTAGATGTTAAAGGAATGACTCAGGGATGGGATAGTCTGTTGATGTATATTATCAGGCCTTCCGTTTTGATGTTATCCATTCTGTTATCCTACATATACCGCCATCAGACATGTTATCCATTCTGCTATCCTACATATACCACCATCAGACATGTTATCCATTCTGTTATCCTACATATACCGCCATCAGACATGTTATCCATTCTGTTATCCTAAATATACCGCCATCAGTCATGTTATCCATTCTGCTATCCTACATATACCGCCATCAGACATGTTATCCATTCTGTTATCCTACATATACCGCCATCAGACATGTTATCCATTCTGCTATTCTACATATACCGCCATCAGACATGTTATCCATTCTGCTATCCTACATATACCGCCATCAGACATGTTATCCATTCTGTTATCTTACATATATCGCCATCAGTCATGTTATCCATTCTGCCATCCTACATATACCGCCATCAGACATGTTATCCATTCTGCTATCCTACATATACCGCCATCAGACATGTTATCCATTCTGCTATCCTACATATACCGCCATCAGACATGTTATCCATTCTGCTATCCTACATATACCGCCATCAGACATGTTATCCATTCTGCTATCCTATACATATTAACATGATTTAACGCATTTTAATCGTAATTCAGTGATTTTTTAGACGTAGGCCCTACATATTTTTCTGGTTAAAATACACAAAGTATATTCGCGTGTAGGATGCAGCCAGTTTGTAGAAAACATCAAATGAGCGACTTGATCGAGCTATATTGTTTCACTTTTCATCTCGGAGATTTTCAAATGCATAAGCTACACGAAGAACCGTCGCCTCTTCAAAATGGCGACCGGTTATCATCATGCCCACCGGAAGTCCATCCGAATAACCGGCGTTGATTGACAGAGACGGGTGACCGGTGATATCAAATGGAGCGCAATTGAGATTATGCGAAACCCCCATGGCTGCATCGAAAACCGTACGCTCTACAAAAGACAAACGGACATTTAGCAACCCAGATATACACGCCAGCATTGGAAAAACGGATACTAGGCTTCCCATCAACGTTGTATATATGACGGTTATTTGGCTCACTGAATTCATGTTGACAATGCGGTATCGACCACATGTCGACGTTGTATGAACGTTCGTATAATAACGTTTGAATAATATTATAATACAACGTCGATGCATCGTCAACGTTTGGTTGATACCGTCGGCTGACGTCTTTCCGATGTTAATTCAACGTGCAAAATGATCGTCGTTCAACGTTTG
Organism: Hanleya hanleyi; assembly: GCA_036873755.1. Lineage (NCBI taxonomy): Eukaryota > Metazoa > Mollusca > Polyplacophora > Lepidopleurida > Hanleyidae > Hanleya > Hanleya hanleyi. The sequence continues at coordinate 64,837 of JAVTVY010038131.1, read as the reverse complement.
TGTGAAATCAAATATCAACATCATTCTAACGTTGGTGTGCTGTATGAGAAATAATATATCGTACAACGGTCGGGTAACATTGTCTTCCGATACATTCGTTATTATACATCATAAACGACAAAACCTGCGATACATTGAATTTTAGCAAATGTGATCCTAAGTTTTGCATATTAACATTGCAAGTTTAGTTATGTGGATACGAATTGATCATTTTAGTCTCAGGATAGATTCAGACACATTTTGAATCCACGAGCTATACATGTAACCCATCACAATCAATGATTAATTTCTCATGATACCTAACGTTCTTACCAGCAAGTGTTGCACTGCTTTTGGGGATCTTGGTCGCCTTATATGGGACTGTTGGCATAATCATGACGTCATAATCTTCTAGTGTTTTGTCATATTCCTCCTTTAGGAGACGTGCCAGATTCTGAGCTTTGGCATAAAATCTCCCATGGTACGCCGTCTTCATGTGCTCTCCCAGAATCATGAACTCTCGAGCAGATTCGGGGAAGTCCAGAGAGCGAGTGGCGTAGCCTTGAGCTAGTTTATCCAGCAAGGATGGGAAATATTGGCCTTTCCATCCGACTGTGTGGGCTGAAACGGAATACACTCAATACAGTTGTCTTCATGGTTCAAATAGCGTAGAATGTTTCAGCCCTCTAGCCCCAGTGTTAACCAAAACATTCAGCAGGGATATCCCAGTCCAGTATATATCTTAGATCGCTTGTGTTTGTATCACGATATACACGTACGGGGAAATGAGCCGTACATACGTTTATCTAACATAATATATTCGAATGTTGATTAAGACAAATCTATTCCAAAACTAACCACGCTAGGGTGTATTTCAATTCAGTCGATATAATCACTCGGACAACCCACCGTTGAAAGGACCTTGTATCTTTAGATGGGTAAATGGCCCCAGGTCAGGTGCAATACAGAAGTACCAAAATAAAATACTTCCACAAGACATAGTTCAACTGGCAAGAAGTACAGTAGTGCATTTGTGCAAAATAGTTGATTCCGAGATTCAACAATTTTTATTGTTCTCTGTAAACATATGAAGATAAACGATAACCTAAACCAGAACCAGATTTGGTCTACGACTACGTAATAGAACAGCGAGTCCCAGAATAAAGATCACGACGGATACAATTTTGTAGAAGTCCATTCTGACTATATTTACTACAAGCTTTCAGAGAAAAACTTTCTCTATCCTCAGGTAGAGTGGCGATTGCACATATATATAGTTTACAGAAGCTTTTATACATTAACCTTGTGAGAACAACTCAGTCAACAGACATATCTAGATATTAACACTGTGATTACAATTAACCTTGGTGAAATTGTTTGAAAGAGAGCGATAGCCCTCCATAGTAGGATCATGGAGACTACTATAGTAGTCTCCATGGTAGGATCTACCAGAACAGCGAGTATGCTGTATCAAGCTGGTTCTGGTTATCGCTTATCTTCATATGTTTTATAGAAAGAAATGTGAGGTGTTTTCGCCTCAAAAGTGACGATTCTGCATGAATGCACTACTTCTGGTATTCGATTTCCGTGCCTTGAAACTTTTCTGAGTATACAATATAATATTGTATTCATGCAAACTGAACAATTTCTTGTATATGCAATATTTTATTTTTGGCTCTACGACCGCACCTGTTCTGGGGCCATTCACCCACCTAAACATACATGGTCCTTTATACTTGAGTTTAATCCGGGGTAAGCAGCCCTTCTCATCAATATTGCATACAGCACTCATGCTTCAATGAAACCGTCCCTGTCTTACCGTAGTCCTGGATCATAGTACGATAGAGTCCTTCTGTTGCCACAGGGGTGAAGATGTGAATACCTGCAATATTAGAGGACGTTACACTAGAATATCCACACAATATTGCTGGCATCTTTATTGGATGCTGTTGACCGCATCTCTCTTGTGGGAAACCCTCTTGTGATTTTGTTATTTTTATTTCATACACAATTGGAATTGGTGATAACTCTCATGCGAAATAGGTAAATCGATTATTGACGCAGAAATTCTTCTGTAGACGACGGCTCATTTTATGTAAAGACATAAATTCAAAGTAACAACGCCATAACTATCTCAAGGCATATCTATTCACATTTTTTGTAATCTTGGAGAAATAAATCATGTGTATAGTTACCGCAATAAGAAGACATACAAGTGGATGTGTGGAAATCTGGCCATGTGTTTGCACGTCGTTAAAGATCACATATTACTAGTATTTCTGGCAATATTGACTGGAGATACACCCAAAACAATGCGATGGCAAGAGTAATGCCGCCTTGGTCAGTTATCATCCGCCCAACCGGAAAATAAGAGCGACTAGGGGATTCTGCATTTTTTCTGCAAATATTCTGCAAATATATTTGCCATTTATCCTCACCATCTTTATGAACTGGCACACTAACTTCTTCGACGATCGCACCAGCTTCTGTTAATCGGTTGGCAGCCGCTCTAACAATATCTGACACATCCTTCACAGTGCCCTCGAAACCTTCTTTCACAATAGCCACTCTTTGTCCAGTTAAATCTTCTTTGAGCTGTAATAGATATGAAACATATACATTCCGTTCAAGTTGAGAGGGAGGGGAGGGGCGTCAGAAAGTTGGAAGGGAGGGTAGGGCGCCAGTAAAGTTGGGAGAGGGGAGGGGCGTCAGTAAAGTTGAGAGGGGGGGGGGGGGGTCAGTGAAGATAACGTATCCTGAAATTCGTAATAAAGATGACAATCGATTGCATCCGATCGCGTATAAATCCCAAGACCAAGGCAGTCAGGGTGAACAGTAAATGAATATTCTTTAAATGTAAGCCTCGAATATGACATTTATAAAAGAGCAATTCTTAATCCCAATGAAGTTATCAGTAGTCAAATCCAAGTTTGAATGAGTTACAAGCAGCTCAGGAGCGGACAGAATTGTTCACTCATGTTAGAAAAACAGCATAGACTCAACTTGATTATCTTTGTCCAGTCGGAGTCAAATATAATAGTAATTTGATCGTACCAGTTTAGTGTATTCAGGAACTGTGATGTTAACAGGCTGCCTTGGATCTCTGCCATCGTCGTATCCAGCTAGAACCTGAAATATGTAGCATACACGGGATGATGGTCATCGAAAAGTAGCAAAAAGAAGAGCTATATTGTCGATTTTACATCAGTAAAATTCCGACATAGCAATGCCTTTCACATAAGGCACGGAACAATCATCGGCGTAAGTGTATTTATAGACGTTGTCAGAAATTAACGGGGACCTGAAAAAAACATTGACTTGTGTAGAATGCAAGAACAGTGAGGAAATCATGAAAATAATTCTTTAAAATATTTATTTTATTCGCAATTTTCGATCATTGCGTATACTCAGAGCCAATAAATACTCTTGGTAAGCGTTGCATTGTGGAAAGGAAATATGACGGTTTCCCACTTATCTCTTGCAGGAAACTAGCCTATGTGTATGTATACTGAGATTTTTTTCTTTGAATTTGGTGGTAATGCTGTTGTATGAATAAGGTCTTCGCCATATAGACGCGGAATTCTCCAATGGACGACGGCTGAATATTGAATGGCGGACTAGACGCTTTTATTTTGCTATTTTTAGATGACTAGTAACCCATTTATTCCAATTTTAAAATATAAGAATGCGTTTATTAATTCAGTTAATCGAATTTGCTAAAATCAGCAGACTTGATATGGAGAATAAGTTCACTGAACCTAACCCGATGGTTGATGGAGAATCAACCGAATGAAACATTTGATGGGAAATTTATCTTGTCTGTATCTCAGTGTTGCATGGTCATCGCCCATAAGTCATTAGATATTAGTTTTAGCTCTCAACATAATTCTCTTCTCTCTCTACCGCCAGTAATCAGCAAGTCAGCAATTATAAATGTATATACCCCATAACACAGCACATGTTGCCTAGAGCATAATTCCAGTGTAGTTACCTCCAACATGAGAGCACAGTCCTCCACAGTTCTCGCCATTGGTCCACAGTGGTCCAACGTCATCTCGATGGCCATACATCCCGTATACGGTACCAAGCCAAATGTCGGTTTAAGACCAATCACGCCGCACCAGGATGCGGGCAAGCGAATTGACCCACCCTGATCTCCACCTGTCGCTAAATCGATTTCCCCCAATGCCAACTGTGAAAGAAAATTAGTTCTCAGTATTAACGATATGCAAAACCTGCATAATAGTTTTCTACGTGTAATGGTAAAGTTTTGCACTAAAATATACATTGGACTGCGCGATCCTGTGTGTCTGAATGGAGCTATCATCCAAAACATAATGAAAACAACCGTTGGCACATTAACATTCGGATATTGGGTCCTAGTTTACAGGGTGATGATTTCTATGATTTTTGTTCACAATATCGGTATACGACACGATATCTCCTGCCACCTGATGAATGTTATCGTCCGCAAAGCTTCGAAAATGTGGTTGATCCCTATTGGAGGATTGCATCCTAGTTCGTTACCGCATTCAATGAACGGTAGTCTACACAAAACCTCATAATGTCGTCCAGCTGGGCTAACCATGGACTCTCAGGGGCTTGTAAAATATATGTTATCTTTCAATCTTGTAATTGGCTTGTGTACGCGCAGACGACGATAACGGATGGGCTTCAATGTTAGCAAAAATAATCCTTGTGTAACAAGCTGTCATCACACCTATCGCTTAATTTCAAGTTCGGCATTCAACACGATGCCGCAGTGTCATTTGACGTTCTCGACGTAAAATATATGTTCTCATGCAAAATTAACACTTGGATCAAATAAGACCAGATAAGATGAAGAACAAGCTCACGTAGTCTCGGAGTTATTAATTTTATGGGAGGATTTCTTGCTTTACCAAGACGGCGCTTCCAGAGCTGGATCCCGATGGAAGGTATTCTGTGTTTATCGGGTTGAGGACAGGTGCCATGGAATTGTAAAACCCTTTTCCGCTAACACATAGATCTTCACAAGCTGTCTTGCCCAGGATGTGACCCCCTGGATAAAGAATTAATGTAAAGTTAGAATTATACAAACAAACAGGATCTAAATTGAAAACTGGAATGTGAAGGATATGTATCCACCTTAACTGAATTCGACAAAAACTACAGATAACCGAATCTACAAGAGATGCTGGCATAGGAAGAGAACCCTTCATAATGAGTATTATTGCAGAAAGCCTTTCAAGAATCTTTATCATCTTCTGGTATTTGCTGCGTCATAAAAAATACAGGGCACACTATCCAGACTCCGACCAGGGAACTGTCTCTTTCGAGGAAGCCAGGGTGTGCCCGAGTTATTATCGCTAGTATTTACTGCTGGCAATTTGGTGCCAAACTCGGATTCGAATCCGAATCAACATTCACTCCTCCAGCCCTAGTATCCGTGCTCTGCCAAGGGCGTGTTAGCCAACACATATTTCGATAATAAGCCTTGTTAATCATTAAGAAAAGATCTTTGTGTTCCACATATACCATGTTTCAATCCATAATATATCAGTTATTCAACCCTCGGCTTGGAGCATTATTATATTAACTGGTTCACTTCCATTCAAACATTCTGATACTAGGTGATAATTACCACAAACTCAAGTGCCAACTTGACGAAGAATTTCTGGCATGGTCAAGATTTAACGACAGGAATATCACGTTTTTTCCAGTGGACTGCTTCTCTCTTCGATGATTTATACTAGCTTACTAATGATCAGTGCTAAAACCCTGATGCACAATTCAATCACTGCATTCGCTCTCATTTGGACGCACACCTAACATTACTTAACCAGCATTTCTCAAATGTACTGTGTCCAAAATTGCGCTCAAAAATGTATCCAGAAAATTTTCCTTAAAATATTAATTTGAACTGTATCCGCAGTATGTTATAATACAGACATTATATCTTCATTATGTTATAATACAGGCATTAGATCATCATTATGTTATAATACAAACATTATATCCTCATTATTTGATAATACAGACATTAGATCCTCATTATCTTATAATACAGGCATTAGATCCTCATGTTATAATACAGGCATTAGATCATCATTATTTTATAATACAGACATTATATCCTTATTATTTGATAATACAGACATTAGATCCTCATTATCTTATAATACAGGCATTAGATCCTCATTATCTTATAATACAGGCATTAGATCCTCATTATCTTATAATACAGGCATTAGATCATCATTATCTTATAATACAGGCATTAGATCCTCATTATCTTATAATACAGGCATTAGATCATCATTATGTTTTAATACAGACATTAGATCATCATTATTTAATAATACAGACAGATCCTCATCTTATAATACAGGCATTAACTCCTCATTAAGTTATAATACAGGCATTAGATCCTCATTATCTTATAATACAGGCATTAGATCCTCATTATCTTATAATACAGCAATTAGATCCTCATTTTCTTATAATACAGGCATTAGATCCTCATTATGTTATAATACAGACATTATATCCTCATTATCTTATAATACAGGCATTAGATCCTCATTATGTCATTATGTTATAATACAGACATTATATCCTCATTATCTTATAATACAGGCATTAGATCCTCATTATGTTATAATACAGGCATTAGATCCTCATTATCTTATAATACAGGCATTAGATCCTCATTATCTTATAATACAGGCATTAGATCCTCATTATATTATAATACAGGCATTAGATCCTCATTATCTTATAATACAGACATTATATCCTCATTATCTTATAATACAGGCATTAGATCCTCATTATGTTATAATATAGGCATTAGATCCTCATTATGTCATTATGTTATAATACAGACATTAGATCCTCATTATCTTATAATACAGGCATTAGATCCTCATTATCTTATAATACAGGCATTAGATCCTCATTATATTATAATACAGGCATTAGATCCTCATTATCTTATAATACAGACATTATATCCTCATTATCTTATAATACAGGCATTAGATCCTCATTATGTTATAATATAGGCATTAGATCCTCATTATGTCATTATGTTATAATACAGACATTAGATCCTCATTATCTTATAATACAGGCATTAGATCCTCATTATCTTATAATACAGGCATTAGATCCTCATTATATTATAATACAGGCATTAGATTCGACAGTCAGACGTCGTGCACAATCGATCTTATTCACAAAACAGCAAACAAAGAAATTAAAGTAACCTAGTGACATTTCATCTGTTCATACATATACCAAGCCTGGCCCGTCATTAGATATTCAGCCGTCGTCCATTAGAGAATTGTCGCGTCCATAACCCAAAGGTCTAATTCATATAAAAGCATTAGCACCAAATTAAAATAATAAGTAATATTATCAGTATTCTGATACGCTGAACAGTATTCTTAATCCATATGATTTTCGTTGTAAAGTCGTTATCTAGAGTACGATGTATCTCAGTCACGCTTTTTATTGTGGCTGTTCATATGAGGATGTTGAAATACACGGGTTCATACGATTTCTAGCCCATGTCTCAGGTGTGTTTTCCTCCTGTTCTCGGTGTAGCAGCTTTCAATATCGTTCCTTGCTATGCCGGTCATTTTTCTGCTCTCTAAGAATCTCTCTGAAGGAGAGTAATTTAGGAGGGTATTATTGACACAAACCTGCATCTAAGATCCGTGTGACGACAGTGGCGTCGAATTCTGGGACATATCCCTCCATGATCTTACTACCGTTCATCATTGGGACACCAGCCACAGCCGTGTTATCTTTGATACCAACTCTTTTACCCGACAGCTTACCCGACTCAGCCCCTTGGATGTCACAACGGTAATACCTGGACAGAAGATACAAAGGTTATATTTGAAACTCTCTTATAATACACTCGTATCCAACGATTACAAGAAAGAGGTAACCGTGCACTAATTGGGCATATAATATGAAATTTAGGATCCCGAAGAAGAAAACAGAGAAATGAAACCAACATTGTCGTTCAAACACATCAAATTTTTCTTCTATGTGAACATTATTTTATCCAACTTACGTGAGAAAGTGCTCCACTTATCACGCGACAAATCTCACAGCAGTAGACTATTTTTGGTCACACCCAAGATAAATATACATATACGGTTGTAACTTATCAATATTCTTTAATGGACGACGGCTGAATATTGAATAACGGACTAGACGCTTGCATTTATATTCTACATTCCGCTACGATGATATCATCAATTCTAAATGTGTTGACTAGAACTCTTACCAAGCATTGTGTGTGTTATCTTCCGGTTTCGGTCTATAACCAGGGGTTCTGGGATACTTTACCGGTAGTGCGGGTTCCACCATTTCGTGCACGCGCTGATATGACTTCAAACAATCCTTAATGTGCTCTGTAGGAGACGGGATAAACATTTTAATGGTAATATTATTTAGAAAAAGAAATTATTTAAATAGTCAGGAGCGTTGCATGGTCGGTTGTATATGGTTCTACATAATTCTACATAGACATACATACACTAGTGAGAAAATCAAGCTACTCTGTTAAAAATGAGAAAAATCCTTCGAATGCTAACTCTCATATTACGCTGATAAACAGCTTGTATCACTGACGTCTCTACTCTCCTTGATACCCCCGCTGATTCACATCGCCAAGTTCGCGCCTCTTGGCCGTAAGGGGGCGCTTTATCTGGTTACCCAATCGCCGTGCCGTAATAGCTCGGAAATAACCAGATTCCTGATACTAACCACGATTGGCTGACTACCTCATGTGATCGAAATTACGTCATGCCTTCATGATAGTGAGATCACGACTCTCACGTAATGTGGAAGCTATGCCAATATTTTGACAGCGACACATTATTTATTAGTCAACATTAAATTCAAAATCTGAAACAATTGAACGGTGTTTTTACGTTACCATTCTAGGCAACTTGATTTCCTTATATACTCATGACGATAAAGCGTGGTCTTATCAGTGGGATATTAACAACATTTACAGGGATTTAGTTGTTAATTATTTGAAGGTATCAGTGAATAGATGTTTGCAATCATTTGACGAACCTTACTATAAAACAATGGAGGAAGTTATCCAAAAATCTGTTCACTCTTAACTCAGAAATTAATGTAATTAGAGCTGTTTTGCCGTCCGTTTATTGTTAGCTTTGCCGTTAACGACATATGAACGTTTGAAAAGGCAGACAACTCATATTGCCAAGACTCTTCCGTAAGAGTGATATTCATTGGTCATTGGTGGTTGGGACATTGGTCACTGTGCAGAGCGCCCCCTTACGGCCAAGAGGCGCGAAATATGCGATGTGAATCAGCGGGGGGAACAAGGAGAGTAGGGACGTCAGTGATACAAGCTGAATAGTATGAGCGTAACTCTCATATATGGAAGAACAAATGTAAGCCGTTGAAGCATTTCAAATATAGGGGGTTCAGCTTTTCTTTTCAGCCCTCAAAGGATACTCCGATACAATTATGGTATTCGTGTAAGTTAGTACATCTTTTAGCTTTTTCCCGCCACCAGATGTCTCTGTGCGTTGCGCATGCCCAGGACGTCTTTCGGTGAAAACGCACAACGTCACAAAGCCATTACTATAACATAGCTCTTCGTCTCTGTGACATTGTATTAAAGGACAGCGGCACAAGTGAAGGTGCTTTGTATTGACTATACGTCTTGAAAGTCATACAAATTTGATACCATATATTCCGTCCACGTTCTGCTAAATAAACACAATGCTTCAGTTCAGCAGATTTTTATGCTGAAGGAGCGCCACTTTCCACCCAGTGACATCAGAGAGTATGCGTGTACGTGTTCTGCATAAATTAAGAAATTCGTCTATGATTGCATAATTTGTTATAACCTACCTGTGTATGTTTTTATTTCGTCTTCCGTACACCCAAGATTGAGAGAGTTGGCGATTTCTCTCACTTTGTCGACTGAGGGCGGCTTGACAGCTGGTGATTTCCATACTGTATCTGAAAACAGGTGGAGAGTGAAAATTAACAGTCCATAAATCTCAACTAATTTACGACAGGAATAGATGTGGCGGGCGGGGCGAAGTGTGAGGGAAGACATACCGCTATTGATATTTAGGAAAGCAGGATGTCCACTTTTCTACAATTTGGTCTGTCATATACAGACCGTGATCCTATTGTTGTGACATGCATGGTCTGGCATACACATCCGGAATCACAGGCTATGAGGCGCCGTTTGTGACAATATTGTCAACGACAAATATATAGAGTTAAAACCAAAATATAAAGTCGCCGTTTGTGAAAATATTGTCAAACACATATATAGTTAAAACCTTTGTAAATATATATAAAACGAAATAAATAGGGCCTATATATAAAGTCATTTTTTTTTTTTTTTTATAAATATTTTTTTAACATAAATAACGATAGGAAGTTAAGACGTTAAATGTAACGTAAATATAAAGTACACGAACAAACTTAAAATTATAGAGTAGAATGTGTAGAGCGCGCGAGTGATACTGGTTAATCAAAACTGCAACTGGGTTCTGAAGCGAAACTATGTGTGACCTGCTCTAATTAGGTTATAATTTAGAGTAGATCATTTTATTTTCTTTAATATTCCTGTACATGTATGTTAGGATAATTCATTTTCTATTGTGGGTATTGTATATGTGGCTAGGGATTTTCCATCCTGAGAATGATTCTATACGGGTTCATGTTTACTTGTGAGTTTCCGATATAACAGTTTATCATAAGGGTTATCTAATGAATGGGAGATTAATTTACTGGTGAGATGATAATGTTCAGAGGATAAGATATGTGGTCCTATTATTCAATTTCTAGTCCCTTATGACCTTGTGCCCTGTATTTGGTGATTGTCTCTAGGGTTCGGTGAAGTTATCTGTGATAAGGAAACATCATGCCTGGAGAATAAGCCTGTGGTTTGGCTTTGGAACAGACTTGAGATTAAGCCACTTGTTTGAAACTTCCTGAGCAATCTTGAGTTTCAGATAAACACGGAGACTATGTTCCGAATTCTAATCTCTGATTGTAACCTTCCTACATACCCCAATAATAAACTGGAATATTATAGTTGCCATGGATAAACTTTAGAGATAGAAACCCCTGGCCTCTGGTATTTAGTGATCAGATGCGCCCAGTCTTTCAGAGAGGGAACAGGACAGTTGCCAAGCTGGCAAGATGTGTTCGTGTATACTCTTACTGAGTACATGATCATATCAGAAGTCCATCAAATATGGACTTCTGATGATATGTAATTTAAACTTCACTGTGATGCCCTGGTTCGCGAGAAACTGTATAAGCTGTGTTGGCAGATTGTGATTAGTGAAGAATGCAGGCTGAATTATGTAAGTAGATTTGTTTCTCGTCAATTCACTATTATTGCTAATTTATTTTAGGGAATTGATATATGTTCTGTATGGGTAATTTGAGGAGTTCAGTTACATTTGGGGAACGTCACTGGACAATGCCAGTGTATACCTGTATATTTGACCATGGAGTCATGAAGCATTTTTGGCTCAGTGATATGTTATGCTGATACGTCAAGCTATTTGATTAAATTGTTTTGCTTTTATACATGTATGATGATATAATGTATTTTGTACGGTTCAGATTCACGTTGAGAAATCTAGTCTAGGGAATTATTGCCTGTGCTAACTCCCTTAAGATAGAAATATGGTACTGAGAAGATTGTGACATATATCCCAACAGACTAGTTCATATACATGTAACAGTGACCAGTCTTGATGACTTGATAAAACATCTTCGAGCTATATCGCCACTGGAGTCAAATTCTTTAACATGTATAAGCAATTCAAATGTTTAACTACAGTAGATTTTAGTGAATATTCCTTTATGTTCTTTCATATAGTTAGATAGAGACATTTATTATGTTGTTAATTTTATAGGTTAACCGATTGCCACAGTCCATTGTCACACCAGACAATAAGAATGGCAAATAATGGGATTGTGGGAGTCATGATGTTCCAGGCCTATTGGTTCTGTCCAGGTTGGTTATTCATCATGTATACATCATAATGACATCGTACTGATAGCAAGTCTATACAGTTTAGCTATGCTATATAAATATGTGCATAGTGGTAATGCGAGTATGTTTGAGTTTAAGTTAATGAGCTATTTAGTCTCTCACATAAGTAGTGAATAACACTATGGTATTTAGGGTCTATTATTGAGATCTTAATTGACACAATGTACTTTTGTTAAGTGCAAGTCTGTGACTTTAAAGGAAGTTGTGGATGTCTGAGAGAAGCTAATAGTATTACTTGGAAACTCATGATATTCTGGTAAACATGGTAAAGGAGAAATTAAATTAAAGCGGTACATTGATATTTTGTGTATGCCAAATGCATAACGTGTATGACGCGGATGATTTAATCTGATGCATGGTTCTGTTTTGTACAGATTTGCTCATGTCTCTTTTGTTTACATTTTATTTTGTAGTCATGTAAATCGCCACCTGGTCAGAACAGATAGACTGGTTGGTCACCGTTTAGCTGCGTTTAGATGCGTTTAGAAACGTTTTATATCCGTTTAGTTGTGTTTAACTGCACTTAGCTAAGGTTTGAATAATCTTTAGCTGGATAACACAGCATCTGTTAACATACTGTTTCTATGAATAAATTTAGTTGTTATTTCCCTACATGAACTCGGAGTATTCTGGTTTGTTTATTGGCTAATTCAGGTAGCCTACATTTTGGTGTCAGAAGTGGGATTGAATACTATCAGAGTGATAAGTGTAGGGATATTTAACGGAATTAACGGTGACCAACCATGTCTACGCCCAGTCGCCACAGACCACCTCTGGGATTTAACGAAAATGCTGGCGGGAGTCCTGCAGCGAAAGACTCAGACTTGTGGATGCTCGCTGAACGCCAGGTTAGAGGTGATCGCCAACCGTCATCAAGGAGACGCAGTGCATGGATGATGGTTGTGGTGACTAACAATCAGAGACTGTTCGTGGTCTTGGAATTTGGAATACATTCCAAGAAACAGATTCGGACTGTAGTTGGACTGTGTGCACGTTATAGCCATGGAAAATTAAATCTCGAAACTGTGAATTGGGGATTTGGATAATGCACGGTGCATGAATGGTTACAAGTTCTTATTCTTATGCATTTTTTTTCAATTGGTTAACTTGTAACATGTTTTATTATCCCTTTTGATATTTGATTTTGTTTGTATGGCATTGCGGTGCTATAGTAGTGCTAAAGTTACAAATGCCTTCATATTGTGATGGATAATGAGATAAGTAGGATGTTACTTTTGTTTTGTTTTTCTTGCATTTCTTTTCACTAAATGCGGATATTGGTTTTGAGATAGCCTTTGTTGTCAGGATTCATCGTCCTTTCAGTTAATAACTAGGCAAAGTGTATGGCATATGAGAGCATGATGAAGAAGTTATGTGCTCTACTCGGGATGACAGGAACAATTGCATAAGTTGAGTGACGGTCAATGTTGAGTGCCTATCTATCTCTTTAAGTCAGATACAGGCCACCTACTCTATTTGCATCTCACTAGGATGATAGAGGTGGTGTAGTCGCCTGGGCCTGGTATTTAGGGGTTTGACTGTAAAGGGATGAGTAGGAATAAGTCTTACAGTGCGCATCAGGTTTTAATACTGCTCAGAGATATCCCTTCAATGGGAACTGGGGATTATATGCTGTTGCGTTGGGTTGAAGATAGGGCTCTTCATTTGTTTATCAGACCGTTTCGCTAACCTTGAAGACGGGCGTGTGCCTGTTAACTGGGTTCATGCACATAGGTGCATGGACATTAAAGGGGCATTTTAACGAGTTGTTCATTTTAGTTTTGCCGAATATGATTACTTTTTACAGGAAGTCATATGTTATGAAAATCAGACGAGAACATCAGCTAGATTGTCTGTAAGGAACCATCAAGTCATTGAAAAGATGCAGTGTTGTTCGTGTACACTGATTTAAATTGTAGTTTGTCTTCTGACTTTGGAAGAGGGTTTTGTTTGTATGTTATTGTCCTCATAGTCATGGGACTTGGAGGAATAAATTTGAATCAGAATCATTATGACTGTTGCATTTTTCAGAGCAGTGGTGAGACAACATGGTTTACCCTTTTTTAACCAAAGTAATTTTTCTGTTAGATTCAAGAAACCAAGAATGATACTCCGTGTCATTTGGTTTAGGTGTTATTGGCATTTGTTTTTATGAAAGTTGCCGAAGACGTCAACTTAAAACCGTGATTGTAACATGGGTAGGTTGACAAGTTACATAATTGTGAACAGGGATAGGTAGGAATGGTCAGTACAAGGACATGTTTCTATGTATATTGTCAGATAATGCTAGTGTGCACTTGTGGTCAGTATGTTATCTGGTATCTTTCTCAAGCAAGTAAACAGGTTGCTTACTCAATACACCCAGACTGGGTTATAGAGGGCAACTATAGGATTAATGAAGAGATTAATTGGCCTGAGAGTAGGAATATTTTGGAGAACTATTTTACTGCCATAACATCTAGCTTTGATGTTGATGGTTGTCGGGTTGGCAGATATATGTAGTGCATGGATGACTCATATATTGGTTTACTCACACATCGCGTTCACAAGTTACCTCAGTGTGTTCCTTATCAAGGACCTGGGGATGGAAATTATTTGCTGTCGCGTAATGTGAGTGATAGGGTTTCCAGAATTTGGTTTGAATGACCAGTACCAGGGGGTTGAGACTGACATGTGCATTCGGTTGGGGCATTGATGACCATGCTGGCAGCATCTGATGGTTGCCTTCCCTGGCCTTGGAGATTTTGTTGACCATGGTGTTTTTTTCGTTTCTAGGCTGTGGGAAATGATTGCTTATCTGGAGATAATGGATACCCAATGGACAATGTTGATCTTTGCCATCCACTGATTTAATATGCAGGGGTTTTTCTGGAACTCAGTGTTTCTGGTGTTCAGCTCTTTCCAAGACCTGCTGTCTGATTATTTCGTGCAGGGGTGGGAATAGGAATATGGTGTTTAGTTTTTCTGAGGGCAGAGTAAACAAAAGTGGAGGCGAGTGTGACCTGCTCTAATTAGGTTATAATTTAGAGTAGATCATTTTATTTTCTTTAATATTCCTGTACATGTATGTTAGGATAATTCATTTTCTATTGTGGGTATTGTATATGTGGCTAGGGATTTTCCATCCTGAGAATGATTCTATACGGGTTCATGTTTACTTGTGAGTTTCCGATATAACAGTTTATCATAAGGGTTATCTAATGAATGGGAGATTAATTTACTGGTGAGATGATAATGTTCAGAGGATAAGATATGTGGTCCTATTATTCAATTTCTAGTCCCTTATGACCTTGTGCCCTGTATTTGGTGATTGTCTCTAGGGTTCGGTGAAGTTATCTGTGATAAGGAAACATCATGCCTGGAGAATAAGCCTGTGGTTTGGCTTTGGAACAGACTTGAGATTAAGCCACTTGTTTGAAACTTCCTGAGCAATCTTGAGTTTCAGATAAACACGGAGACTATGTTCCGAATTCTAATCTCTGATTGTAACCTTCCTACATACCCCAATAATAAACTGGAATATTATAGTTGCCATGGATAAACTTTAGAGATAGAAACCCCTGGCCTCTGGTATTTAGTGATCAGATGCGCCCAGTCTTTCAGAGAGGGAACAGGACAGTTGCCAAGCTGGCAAGATGTGTTCGTGTATACTCTTACTGAGTACATGATCATATCAGAAGTCCATCAAATATGGACTTCTGATGATATGTAATTTAAACTTCACTGTGATGCCCTGGTTCGCGAGAAACTGTATAAGCTGTGTTGGCAGATTGTGATTAGTGAAGAATGCAGGCTGAATTATGTAAGTAGATTTGTTTCTCGTCAATTCACTATTATTGCTAATTTATTTTAGGGAATTGATATATGTTCTGTATGGGTAATTTGAGGAGTTCAGTTACATTTGGGGAACGTCACTGGACAATGCCAGTGTATACCTGTATATTTGACCATGGAGTCATGAAGCATTTTTGGCTCAGTGATATGTTATGCTGATACGTCAAGCTATTTGATTAAATTGTTTTGCTTTTATACATGTATGATGATATAATGTATTTTGTACGGTTCAGATTCACGTTGAGAAATCTAGTCTAGGGAATTATTGCCTGTGCTAACTCCCTTAAGATAGAAATATGGTACTGAGAAGATTGTGACATATATCCCAACAGACTAGTTCATATACATGTAACAGTGACCAGTCTTGATGACTTGATAAAACATCTTCGAGCTATATCGCCACTGGAGTCAAATTCTTTAACATGTATAAGCAATTCAAATGTTTAACTACAGTAGATTTTAGTGAATATTCCTTTATGTTCTTTCATATAGTTAGATAGAGACATTTATTATGTTGTTAATTTTATAGGTTAACCGATTGCCACAGTCCATTGTCACACCAGACAATAAGAATGGCAAATAATGGGATTGTGGGAGTCATGATGTTCCAGGCCTATTGGTTCTGTCCAGGTTGGTTATTCATCATGTATACATCATAATGACATCGTACTGATAGCAAGTCTATACAGTTTAGCTATGCTATATAAATATGTGCATAGTGGTAATGCGAGTATGTTTGAGTTTAAGTTAATGAGCTATTTAGTCTCTCACATAAGTAGTGAATAACACTATGGTATTTAGGGTCTATTATTGAGATCTTAATTGACACAATGTACTTTTGTTAAGTGCAAGTCTGTGACTTTAAAGGAAGTTGTGGATGTCTGAGAGAAGCTAATAGTATTACTTGGAAACTCATGATATTCTGGTAAACATGGTAAAGGAGAAATTAAATTAAAGCGGTACATTGATATTTTGTGTATGCCAAATGCATAACGTGTATGACGCGGATGATTTAATCTGATGCATGGTTCTGTTTTGTACAGATTTGCTCATGTCTCTTTTGTTTACATTTTATTTTGTAGTCATGTAAATCGCCACCTGGTCAGAACAGATAGACTGGTTGGTCACCGTTTAGCTGCGTTTAGATGCGTTTAGAAACGTTTTATATCCGTTTAGTTGTGTTTAACTGCACTTAGCTAAGGTTTGAATAATCTTTAGCTGGATAACACAGCATCTGTTAACATACTGTTTCTATGAATAAATTTAGTTGTTATTTCCCTACATGAACTCGGAGTATTCTGGTTTGTTTATTGGCTAATTCAGGTAGCCTACATTTGACAGCGGTGAAAGCCACTCGCATGTCACAGATGTGGCGAATCAAACAATAAGATCACGTACCTGAACATATATCAGTTCACTGCCATAGTGATTTAGTAAAGGCCTATTCCAATTTTCAACAATTACTGTTGTCATTTACAATCGTACTTCAGAGTTATCACATCAATTAGATATAAGTACATCTACTTATAAATCAACATAAGATATCCTAGCCTGCAGCCAATATCATAGCCTGTCCCTTTGATGTTCAATCCACGATTCCGCTGGCCAAGTCGCTGGTTGCTATTTGCCGCATAAAAACATCAACAGAAGTTGAAATAAAACATGCGCAATAACGATGTATTAATTATGCACAGCACAAATATTAGGCAATTTGAAATCATACTGAATATGAGCATATTTCATTGATCAGAATATGACCATTGATAGCTTAGTTATAGGATTTGTAATTATATTGTCGTTTTTGTATATTTTATCGTTTTTCGATAATTTCCGCATTTCCAAACAAGACGAAAATTTGTACTTGGTATAAGTACAGCGAATGTGGAAACTAATGGCTCATGAAGAATACTAGATTGGCCGTTTTCACTTTTGCGCTGCCTCGAAGCTGTTACTAGTAACTAAGGAATCAGTCGAAGCCGTTTTACCCCTGCGTGCTAATCGCTAATTGATCTTCAATACGCGTGGGGTTCTTGACGAGCATCAATATTAACCCTATTATATACGCTGACGAGTGAGTGAATAGGGTTTAACGCCGCTTTCAACATTTTTTCAGCTATATCACGACGGGGAAGGGAAGGGAGGTGAGTGGGAGGGGTGTGGTTAACTACTTGTAACCGAGCAGATCTAATGCTGCCATTTTATACTGCTGTCCCACCGAAATATCATTCCGTAGGCAAACATGACACCCCACTCAGTCACATTATACTGACACCGTCCTTGTTCTATCCTCTTGATACTGAGCGTAAGCGAGGAAGCAACAAGTTCCATTTTTCAAGTCTTTGGTATGACCCGGCCAGGGATTGAACCCAGTACTTAGCGCTTACGAATATCAACAGTTTATTTTATTCTACTTACGTTATACTAACTTAAAACCTAAAAAGTTTGAGATCAAGTAAGCGTATCATGCTATAATAAATGATCTCGATAATGTAAACGAGGAACGGTGAACGCAACAGTACAATCCACACTGGTGGTTCCCACAGTATACGCCATGGTTCTTTCATAATTTGAGAGCGGTACGTTTGATGATACAAGCATGGTGCAACCGGTTCCTCATGACCCATTAGTTTCCACATTCGCTGTACTTATACCAAGTACAAATTTTCGTCTTGTTTGGAAATGCGGAAATTATCGAAAAACGATAAAATATACAAAAACGACAATATAATTACAAATCCTATAACTAAGCTATCAATGGTCATATTCTGATCAATGAAATATGCTCATATTCAGTATGATTTCAAATTGCCTAATATTTGTGCTGCGCATAATTGATACATCGTTATTGCGCATGTTTTATTTCAACTTCTGTTGATGTTTTTATGCGGCAAATAGCAACCAGCGACTTGGCCGGCGGAATCGTGGATTGAACATCAAAGGGACAGGCAATGATATTGGCTGCAGGCTAGGATATCTTATGTTGATTTATAAGTAGATGTACTTATATCTAATTGATGTGATAACTCTGAAGTACGATTGTAAATGACAACAGTAATTGTTGAAAATTGGAATAGGCCTTTACTAAATCATTATGGCAGTGAACTGATATATGTTCAGGTACGTGATCTTATTGTTTGATTCGCCACATCTGTGACATGCGAGTGGCTTTCACCGCTGTCATAGTTTCGCTTCAGAACCCAGTTGCAGTTTTGATTAACCAGTATCACTCGCGCGCTCTACACATTCTACTCTATAATTTTAAGTTTGTTCGTGTACTTTATATTTACGTTACATTTAACGTCTTAACTTCCTATCGTTATTTATGTTAAAAAAATATTTATAAAAATAAAAAAAAAATGACTTTATATATAGGCCCTATTTATTTCGTTTTATATATATTTACAAAGGTTTTAACTATATATGTGTTTGACAATATTTTCACAAACGGCGACTTTATATTTTGGTTTTAACTCTATATATTTTTCGTTGACAATATTGTCACAACCGGCGCCTCATATATATATGTGTTTGACAATATTTTCACAAACGGCGACTTTATATTTTGGTTTTAACTCTATATATTTGTCGTTGACAATATTGTCACAAACGGCGCCTCATAACAGGCGCATGTACCACTGGAATATAAGTGGTTTTATATCAAACAATTGCGGGGAAAACATATTGAATTTCGGTAAAGCAGGGTGTTCCATCGATCCTGATATACCAGCCGTGCTCTCTCCACGTGGCACAGATTCGTTCTCGAGGGTGATGCTTCTCTCTTTCATTCCTTTGATTTCCGGTGCACTTCTATCTTCTGCTTCTAGCATTATGTCTTTTGGGGCAATTAGCCAAGTCACTGACAAGGTTACTGGCATGGATCTTAGTCAAGCACATGTCCATTGTCATTGTTGACCGCGACCAATGCTTTCCTTCGGACTAAAACACTGCGCGAGTAAAGACGAGAAATTCATTCTCGACCGTCATTGTCGACCAGGGCCATTGTTTTCCTTCGGAATGAAACACTGCGGGAGTAAGGGCAAAAAAATTATTGTCGACCAGGACCAATGTTTTTTTTTCGAACAAAATCACTGCGAGAGTAAGGGCGAGAAATTTCTTCTCGATCGTCATTGTTGACAAGTACCAATGTTTTCATTCGGAATAAAAAAACTGCGAGATTGAGGGCAAGAAATGTATTGTCGAACTTCGTTGTCAACCAGGACCATTGTTGTCCTTCGGACTAAAACACTGCGAGAGTAAGGGCGAGAATTTCACTGTGAACCGTCATTTTCGAACAAGACGATTGTGTTCCTTCGAACTAAAACAATGAGAGAGTAAGAGAAAGAAAGTTATTGTCGATCGTCAATGTCAACAAGATCAAAGTTTTTCTTCAGTCAAAAACACTGCCAGAGTGGGAACGAGAATTGTATTTTCTGCCAGAGCCAACGTTTTCTTTTGAACTAAAAACTGAGAGAGTGAGGGTAGGACAATTATTATTGACAGTCATTGTCAACCTGAACCAATGATTTCCTTCGCGTCGGAATAAAACACTGCGAGAGTGGGGGCGAGAATTTTATCGTCGGCAAGCATCAATATTTTCCTTCGGACTAAAACACTGCGGGAGTTGGGGTCAGAAATTTATTGTCGACCGTCATTGTCTACCCATTCTCCCAACGTCAGAGTTTGTAACCTCCAAACCGTCGGCAAATAGGTATATATGACAATAGGGGATATACAATCTGATGTCATGAGAAGGTGTCTACCAGGACAAAGGTTTTTATTCGGACTATAACACTACGGGATTTGAGGCCAAAAATTTATTGTCGACCGTCATTGTCGACCTGGATCAAGGTTTTCTGTCGGACTGAAACGCAGCGGGAGTACTAGTGAGGGCAAGGAATTTATGGTAGACCGTCATCGTCCACCAGGACCAATATTTTCCAACGGACAAAAACATTGCGAAAGTGGGGACGACAAATTTATTGTCGATCAGGACCAATGTTTTCCTCCGGGATAAAACAGAGCGAGAGTAGGGGTGAGAAGTTCACTGTCGATCGTCATTGTCCACCAGGACCAGTGTATTCCTCCGGACTAAAAATGCGGCGAGAGTGAGGGCAACAAATTTTCTGCCGACCAGGACCAATACTTTTCTTTAGACTGAAACAGTGTGGGAGTGAGGGAAGAAATTAATTTTCGACCGTGATTGTCAACCAGGACCAATGTTTTCCTTGGGAATCAAAGGCGTAGACAAGTTATGAAAAGTGGCGATCACTACACTGATAGACAAGCTGAGATGATTATTCATCCCCGGGTTTGCACTATAATTCAAGTTAATCCTTAGACAATACTATTTTCCCCCGATAGCAGAGGCGTTGCATTGACGAGAGCAGACCGCATGCGTTCTGGTTCGTTAATTGTATCGCTTTGCTATAAAATGCAAATAAATTGTTTTTAATCGATTATACCTGGACTATTTTCGATCTGAAGTTGCCAAACTTATCAAAAATGTAAGCTTAGTGGTACTTTCTCGGATAAGTGGCATTTCCCCCTCCAAATTGATCAGATTTACACCAGTTATCAAAGAGTGACTTCGGGTTTAGTTAGATACAAGCGTCTAGTCCGTCATTCATAATTCAGCCGTCGTCCATTAAAGAATATCCGCGTCCATAATCCAAAGACCAATTCCATATCCATATAAGTGTTAGCACCAAATTCAAAAAGACAATCATAGTATACATAAACATAGGCTAGTTCCCTGCAAGAAAGAAGCGGTCAACAGTTTTCAATGATACCGACAAGACATCATGATGTTCCAAAAATATAAAATCCGTATCGCTGATCAGTATTCTTAATCCATAATAATCATTCTAAAGTCGTTATATAGAGAATGGTGTATCTCAGTCACGCTTTGATTGTGACTGTTCATATGAGCATCATGAGGACCTTGAAGTACATGGGTTCATACGGCCCCTAGCCCCGGGTTACACCTTTATTTGTAAGGTTTCTCTGTGAAAATTAGTTGAGAGTTCGTGTATCTCTTGTTTGTGAATAAATAACTACTGGACAAATGACTGGGATCTCAGTTGCAAAAAATATATATATAATGAAAAAGTTCTGAAAAATTCTACTCAGCCAACGTGTTCATGATTCTGCGTCCAAATCCGTGATATTTGATTATATTGGAATATATTCGTTTCTCGGTGACGGTCGCACAAGGTTTGAGCCCGATATCGTCAATCTGTTGCTTTGTTCACTGACCGATTGTAATCTTACTCTAGGCCTACTGGAAAGCATTGTTGATGATAAAAATTACTTTCCCCTATTAAGCAACAATTGATAAGATATATGACAAGATAAACTCCTTCGTCTCTCATTTTTTGCTTTTTTTGTCGGCCCTCAATATTTGTTCACTGCGAGAAATTTATTGTCGATCGTCATTGTCGACCAGGACCAATGTTTTCCTTCTGATTAAATAATGTGCGAAGAGGCGATAAATTCTTTGTCGACCGGCTCTCATTGTCAACCAGGAACGATGTTTTCCTTCGGACAAAAACACTGCAAGAATCGGGACCAGATGTTTTAAATGTTATTGTTGACCTGTCACCAGGACCAAGGTTATATTTCGGGCGAAAAATAAACTGCCAGAGTGGGGGCAGGAAAATTATTATCGACCGTCATTGACAAGCAAAACCAATGATTTCCTTCGGGCTAAAACACGGCGAAAGTGAGGACAAGAAATTTATTGTCGACGGTTAGTGTAAACCAGGACCAGTATTATCCTTTGGACTATAACACTGCGAGAGTTAGCCTCGTACCTAGCCTTACTTACCTCCCTTCTACTGTGTAGGACCACAGGCCAAACTAGAGCCGATAGTTGATCAAAGTTCTAGACTATGCGAGAGTGGGGGGCAAGAAATTAATTGTCGATTATTATCGTCAACCATGAGCAATGTTTTCCATCGGAGTTGAGGCGAGAATTTTATTGTCGACCATGACCAATGCTTTCCTTTAGACTAAAAAACTGCGACAGTAGGAGTGGGAAATTTATAATCGACCGTCATTGTCTACAAAGACTTTGGTTTAAGAGTGGGATGAAAAATTTATTATGAACCGCCAGTATTTTGGGAACTGGGGGCATGGAGGGTCTACCGACTTATGATTTTTTTCAGACTTAAAAAAACTGCCAGATTGAGGGCAGGAAAATTATTGCCGACCGTCAATGTCGACCAGGACCAATGTTTTCCTTTGGACTACAACACTGTGTGAGTAGGCGAGAAATTTATTATCAACCGTGGTTTTCTACAACGTATAAGCGACTGGTCCGCCAATCGTTATTCAGCCGTCGTCCATTAAAGAACATCCGCGTCCATAATGCAAAGAGCTATTCCATATTCCATGAAACAGCATTAGCACCAAATTAAAAAGGGGCAATCACAGTATTCAAAAGCATAGTCTAGTTTTCGACAAGAGAGAAGCAAACACCAGTTTTCAATGATGCCGACAAGACATCTTGATGTTCCAAAAATTCGCTGATTAGTATTCTTAATCCATATAATATTGTAAAGTTGTCATCTAGAGAATGATGTATCTCGGTCACGCCATTAGTACGGCGTATCACGTTGGGCACACCGGTTCACGTCAGATCACCGAAGTTTAGCAACGTTGAGCTCGGTCAATACTTGGATGGGTGACTGGGTGCTGTACTGGCTGGGCTGATAAGGATAATAGGAACTGTGGACACTCGTTTTCTGGCACATGTAGGCACCGACGTGATATGACTGAAAAATGTTGAAAACGACGTTAAATCCTACTAGCTCATCCACATTGATTTTAGATGCTCACATGGACACCATGAGAATTTTGAAGCACATGGGATCATACGGCGCTACGCTCGTGCAAGTGCAAAACCACTGGTTCGAGGGTAGGACGAGAAACCTATTATGGACCTCCAATATTTTGGGAACTGGGGCCATGGAGGATTTACCGAGATATGATATACTCTGTATACTGGGTTAAAAGTATGTTGTGTTCAAGCCTGTATATGTTGTGCAAGCTTCGCTTATCGATATGTTGGTGCAATTATATGATGCTGCAGATAATGACACTGCAAACCTTGTAATACTGTGATGAATGCTGTCCAATATTAATATGTGCGAATACAAAGGAAAAAAATCGTTGTTGTGCAAGCCTCACTTATCAATTGTATTATATGCCCATGTTTGTAAATTATATGATGCTCTCCAGAAGGAGGAATAAAGAAGATAATAATTATGGACCGCCAATATTTTGGGAACTGGGGACATGGAGGATTTACGGAGATATGATGTACTCCGTATACTGGGTTAAAAGTATTTGAATGTGTATTCTAACATGCTCCGCCTTATAACCGTGCGCTGATTGGTCCAGACCTCGAAACATACGGAGATTATCACACGATAAATGCAACTAACGCTAACCGTTAGTTCACATTATCCGAATTTGAGCAAATGTGTGGCTTGTCTGGAATAAGGGAGATAACACTCCACAATCGTTCTCAGTTATCTACCCTTGCCTGGTTGCATTGCTGGCAGGATGCTAGAGTTGTGCCCCCCGATGTAATTATCACGTGCGTGAACCGGTTGCTCTCGTGTTTCCAGCTGTAAGCAGCTATCTAAAACTCAGTCATAGTTTGGTAGCATAACAGCAATTTGCATTAGTTCATAATTATTCTGAGTTTTTGCATTCGATCCCTGAATTTGTGGAGGCTGGTTTTTAGCTATGGAGAGACCGAAGAGAGCTGCAGCCAGGAGAAAAACTCCGTATGGGACAGTCCCGATGGCGGCAAAGCCGAAAAAGTCCAAGAAAGGGACTGGCGGTAGGCGTACGGCTACCGAGTCACAACCTCAGCCCAGCCTTCCTGCACAACCTGCCAGTGTGACGGTGGGACCCAGTCTTTCTTCGGATGGAGGGTCAGGTATCGGTATCCTTTACCAAAGCGTTGGCGGCAATGCTGCTACCACTGCTCAGAATTTTATGTCCCCTGGCCCTGCACTTAGCCATAACGTAAACGAGACCGGCATCCATTCTCGGGCGGTTTCCTCTTTGCTATGTGACAACATAAATGCCTCTGGTTTATTGCGGGAAAATAATCACTTTCCTCCCTTGGGATTGAATCGGGGGAATTATAACGCAGGTTTTGCAAGTTTGTCTTCCACGTGTTTGCCGACTGGCGCGAACATTTCTAGCCAAGATGGGACGGGGTCAACTCCTCCCCAGATGCCTCCATTCCCAGCCAATCAAATGGGTCGATTCTCAAACAGCTGTCCGGGCCTCCCAGGCCACGTGTCAGCCAGTGCAGACAATGTTACATCAGGTTCTCCCCCGTTCAATTCTTCCTCGTATGTACGGCAAGATGTTGTATCTGATAACAACAACAACATCAACACACCCACAGTTATGTCATTAGGAATAGGGGACTGGAGCCTGGGTCCGGTTTTGGCAGCCCAACCTACACCCATGATAAGTGCATGCGATGAGATGGAATCACATGTTCCTCAGCAAATAAAAGCTAAAATTTGGGCAGGAGAGTACATTGAGCTCCCTCTCCTGTTGAAAACAGCTCATGAGCTTAGAGAACAAGTGTGTTCATTAGCACTAGGGGGCAAAGAGGGTGAACCGATTTTATTGAGGCCTAAAACTCAAATCAAGAGATTTGAGAATGTCGAGTCATGGACTTCTGCATTTTTGATTTTCTGTAGTATCTATCTGCAGCGTCACCACAGTAAAGCGCGAGAGCTGCTAAAATATATGAGTATAGTCAGGATGTTGGCAGCACGGGCAGGGGGGTTTTCTTGGAGAACCTATGACTCCCAATTTAGACTCAAAATGGCCAGAAATCCTGGGCTTTCATGGGCATCTGTAGATGGAGAGCTGTGGCTAACCTGTTTGTTGCCTAACACAAGTGCCTTTGTGGGACTGGGCACTGCAGCTTCTCGCACAAACAAGAACTCGACTGCACAAGGTCCAAAGTTCATTTGCTTTGACTTCAACGGCAATGGCTGTGCCAGATCTACATGTAAATATAGGCATGTTTGTAAGAAGTGCAGTGGGACACATTCAGTGAAAATGTGTAAGGGGGGGAACAAAAGCAGTTTTCGTCCCCCAGGAGCAGGTTTCCACTCCAACCAGTAAGGTACTTAAGGCAGAGGGGCAGTTATAGTTAGATTGTCACAGAATGTGCCTAACACAGATGATGATGCCTTAAATTCTGTAAATGGTGACATATTTACGTTGGCTCCAACTCCAGTAAAACTACATAGGTTATGTTTCTGGCTGCAAAACTACCCTAATACAGCAGATAAGCTTATCCTCGAAAATGGGTTCAGAGAGGGATTCTCGCTGCACTACTCCGGACCCCATATAGCTACAGATGCCCGAAATTTGAAGTCTGTTAATTTAGCAGAGAGCATAGTGGCTGAGAAGCTTAAGAAGGAGGTACATTTGGGGAGAGTTGCTGGTCCCTTCAGTTATCGTCCTATTTCTACTTTGAGGGTGTCACCATTGGGTTTGGTACCGAAAAAAGCACCAGGGGAATATCGCTTAATACATCACCTATCTTATCCTAAAGGCGCAGGAACCTCGGTTAACAATTTTGTGGATCGGGATTTGTGCTCTGTAAGCTACTCTAAGGTAGATGATGCAGTAAGGATTATACAACAGTTGGGGAAAGGGGCACTGCTCGCCAAAGCAGATATAAAATCAGCCTTTTGTTTGCTCCCTGTAAACCCGGGGGATTTTGACCAGTTAGGTTTCAAGTTTCGAAAAGACTTTTATTTTTTCAAAACCATGCCAATGGGTTGCGCTATCTCATGTGCCACATTCGAGCGGTTTAGTACTTTCATAGAATGGTGCGTTAAGAAAGAGGCTGGGTTGGAGACTGTTTTGCATTACGTGGATGATTATCTATTCCTTGGTGCACCACGGTCTCCAGTCTGCCAATTTTTAGTAGAGACATTCGAGCATGTATGTGATGATCTAGGTGTTCCTAGGGCAGAGGATAAAAAGGTCGGGCCATGTACTTCGTTGCCCTACCTTGGTCTGGAATTTGATTCAAACGATATGGTCATCAGAATCCCCATGGATAAGCTGAGAGAGCTTCATGACCGTATAGTACACATCATAAGACTCCGCAAAGTCACCTTGAAGGAATTACAGTCAGCCATTGGCCTGCTTAACTTTGCCTGTAGGGCTATAGCACCAGGTCGAGCATTTTGCAGGCGTCTGATCAATGCTACCATGGGAGTACATCTGTCCCATTATCATATTAGGGTGACATCAGAAATGAAAGCTGATTTAGAAATGTGGCTAAAATTTCTAGTACACTGTAATGGTGTGAGCGTGTTCCTTGACCAGCTCTGGCTATCCAATGACAACATTCAATTATTTACTGATGCCGCTGGTAGTTGTGGCATGGGGGCATATTTTGAGGGTAGATGGGCCTTTGCCTCATGGCCTAAAGAATGGTACACCTCAGGGATTACAAAGGACATTACTTTCCTAGAATTGTTCCCCATTGTGGCAGCCGTTGAAATATGGGGGTGTTACTTGCAGCATAAAAGAATTATTTTCAGGTCAGATAACCAGGCAGTGGTGACTGTAGTGAACAAACAGACCAGTTCTTCTACACGGGTGATGAAGCTAGTGCGTATCTTAGTATTGGCTTGTTTGAGGAACAATATTTTGTTCAAGTCCAAGCACGTAAGTGGGTCAATTAATGAAATAGCGGATTCTATTTCACGATTTCAGTGGGACAGATTCCATCGGTTGGCGCCGCAGGCCGAGAAGTTGCCTACCCCTATACCAGAGTGGCTTTGGACGGTTTAGCAGATGAAGCTTGTATGCTATTGCAGAATTCAATGTCTCCAAGAACACTTGCTACCTATGATGCAGGTGTTACCTCCCTTGAGAAATTTAGATTTAGTGCAGGTCTGACCCCCATATGGCCAATCCCTGTCAGTCAGCTCCTACAATACATTGCATTATTCCCATTCAACTGTGAGCACATATATGGCTGGTATAGCTTATAAACATAAGCTTTTCATGCATGCTGATCCAACCCAGAATTTTATAATACGCAAATTACTTGAAGGGATGAAGCGTACAAGTAGTCAATTGGATCAGAGGTTACCCATCACTTTACCCCTTCTCCATGGCATAATTCGGGTACTTCCGTTTGTGTGCAAGTCAGAATTTGAATGTTTACTGTTTAGAGCATCTTATCTTCTAGCATATTTTGGTCTTCTGCGTGTGAGTGAATTGGCCTCGGATAACCGAGCAACGCATAGCCATAGGGCACTGGGAATCCAAGATGTGCATATTGATTTTGTGGCTGGGGTTATTGACTTGACAATTCGGTTTTCTAAGACAGATCAGTTGGGTAAAGGTATAAGGTTGGCAATCCCAGGGGGAGGTGAACCTTGTCCGCTTGATGCTGTAGCTCAGTTTATGCACATACGTAGGCATGTTAAAGGTGAGCAATTCCTGTTGCATTTTGATGGCTCCCCATTGACTCGGTATCAGTTTGCGGCAGTACTGAAAAAATCACTGGCATTCCTGAATTGCCAGTCTCACCGATTTAATACTCATTGCTTTAGGATTGGCCATGCTTCAGACTTAGCTGCAAAGGGTGTG
This sequence comes from Hanleya hanleyi, assembly GCA_036873755.1. Taxonomy (NCBI): domain Eukaryota; kingdom Metazoa; phylum Mollusca; class Polyplacophora; order Lepidopleurida; family Hanleyidae; genus Hanleya; species Hanleya hanleyi. Next base: position 36,288 of record JAVTVY010038131.1, on the reverse strand, counting down.
CCAGGGGAGATAATCCAACAGCTTGGTAGATGGAAGTCTGGTGCCTACCAGAGGTATATACGCATACCTGCCCAGTACCATATAATTGCTCATAACCAGCCTCTCCATTGTGGGGCAACTTAGATGTTGATAGATTGCATACATGTATGTTTGAATTGTTGATTAATATACAGGCTTTCATCTAAAATTAAATTCCCTAATTGTCAAGGTGTTGTAAGTACACCTGAGATGTGATAATCTTCAACTTTTCAAATTTTACTTTGGATGTAGCTTCTAGCTGAAGGCCTGTTACTACACATGCCAAGTCTTTTGTAGATATATCTCAGAGACACAGCACCACAGTTTGGATTGTGGGTTCCAGCATTGTTTATTGGGCCCAGCATAGAGCTGCTATCAAAGCCAGTGGAGTTCATCTCGGCCTCTTACCACGCCATGGCATAAGTATTCGCTGGATCGGTGTGCGAGGTCTCCGGTGGCACCAGATCATACCCACTGTACATGAACAATTAAGAGTATCGCCATCACTACCTGATTTTCTGTTAATTCATGCCGGCGCCAATGACCTCTGTACTGTAACCACTTGTCATCTAGCACATAAGATGCGGCATGATCTCCGTCATTTTCAGAGGTTGATTATGGGATGCAAAGTAGGTTTCTCTCATATGTTGCCACGCATCACATGGCGGGATGCGAGAGATGCAGGTAGAGTTGAAAGGGAACGCAAGCGATTGAATAGGGCGGTCTCTAACACATTGTGGCACAATGGAGGGTTTGTTGTCCGTCACCCTGATATTAGGCGCGACATGCTTTCTTTATTTAGAAGTGATGGAGTACATCTGTCCGGAATTGGAAACGATTTCCTGCTAAATGTTTTTGAGGGGGCAATCGAGGAACTATTTCTCAGGGGAGTCCGCTATTTTCCACCTGCTGACTATTGAAGTCTATCATTCCATGTATGCCATCAGAGTCGATTATCGCAACATATTCTACTTGGGTAAATCGGAGACTGCGAACATATTAGACAGTCAATCGCATTGACATGAATTCAGAGTACATGGCCACGGTTTTGTTCTGTTGCTTGGGACAGTCATCCTTAGAGATGTCTGTGTGGCGATATTTTCATGGGGCAAATATTGTTGGATTTATACTATAGGCTAATTTGCATATGCTAATTGTGCTTTCCTTTGTAGCCATTGGAAAGGGTTCTGATCCGCTAGGTTGCCCAGGGGATTGGGGGATCGTATATATCTCATGTCAAGCTTCTATGTAGCCATGGGAGTTTGTTGGTTGGACAGAGATATTTTCCCATGTGGGTATACTTTGTATACATGTATTTAGCATGATTTGTTTAGCCTTGGTTTGCTTTGTCCTCATATGTTGCCATTTGAGGGCCATGTGTGATTTGCTTTCATGAAAATCTTTCCCAGAACTGAATAAAAGCCGTGGCCTACTTATCTCCACACAAATATGTGTTCAGTTGGTTCATGTAGTTAACATTCAATAAGTTATGTGAATGGCGAAATATTTTGATAAATGCAACTAACGCTAACCGTTAGTTCACATTATCCGAATTTGAGCAAATGTGTGGCTTGTCTGGAATAAGGGAGATAACACTCCACAATCGTTCTCAGTTATCTACCCTTGCCTGGTTGCATTGCTGGCAGGATGCTAGAGTTGTGCCCCCCGATGTAATTATCACGTGCGTGAACCGGTTGCTCTCGTGTTTCCAGCTGTAAGCAGCTATCTAAAACTCAGTCATAGTTTGGTAGCATAACAGCAATTTGCATTAGTTCATAACCCGCCCACCCTCCCGTTTCAATATTGTGAGCTTCGAGTTGCATGTAATTTGAATCTGGTATCAGTTTTTGGGAGATTGTGTGTCGCTGGTTCACTGGCCGCGTTATTGTTTATATTTGCAGTTATATCACAGTGCGCTTTGCGTGACATACCGTAAGTTTCATTGTATAACCCATGCATTGTGCATACTTATCCTCATCTCCGTATCGGACGCTTCTTCTGTCAATTTATAACTCGCCACAACAGTAATGTAGCTATCGCGCGCCAAATACACCTTCTTGTTTCATAGAAGGTGTGACTTGACGAGGAAACGAACAAGCCTCTACATATTATACCGTTATTGTCTGGCGGGTTAGTGTGCGGTGAAGCAATGTTGCTTCAACAGAATTATTAGATATTGAAGAATTTATCGTCACGGCTTGGTTATTCAGATTGTATATATTTATGGGTATGCGATATTTTCATGGGGCAAATATTGTTGGATTTATACTATAGGCTAATTTGCATATGCTAATTGTGCTTTCCTTTGTAGCCATTGGAAAGGGTTCTGATCCGCTAGGTTGCCCAGGGGATTGGGGGATCGTATATATCTCATGTCAAGCTTCTATGTAGCCATGGGAGTTTGTTGGTTGGACAGAGATATTTTCCCATGTGGGTATACTTTGTATACATGTATTTAGCATGATTTGTTTAGCCTTGGTTTGCTTTGTCCTCATATGTTGCCATTTGAGGGCCATGTGTGATTTGCTTTCATGAAAATCTTTCCCAGAACTGAATAAAAGCCGTGGCCTACTTATCTCCACACAAATATGTGTTCAGTTGGTTCATGTAGTTAACATTCAATAAGTTATGTGAATGGCGAAATATTTTGATAATGAGCTTGAGCCAAAGGCTGAAAACAAGATTGGCAAAATAGAAATAAAACTCTGAAAAACCACAAATTGTAAAACAAACTGACTAGGACTGGCACATGGCAATTTTTACATTGTCATCATCATCACTTCAATCATTCAATCCATTCACTTGCCTTCAGTAACAGAATCTGGAATGTCTGAATCAGTTTCAATTTTCAAACACTCTCGATGTCCATCGCTGTTTACGTGAAGTTTGGCTTCGGCAGATATCTAGTTTCGTTTTTGCCGTAACTGACGTCGGCTGCTACTGAGTGTTTAGTTGATCCACAGGCAGCTGCACTAATTATGTAAATTTGGTTGATTAAAGAGAAATTAGTGAATATCGTATGTCGTGTCTGTATACGCCGTGTTGTTGTTGTAACAACAAGGTACGTAACGCAAGCCGCATGCACACTGTCCAAATGTCTCGTTTCCACAGCGTTATCCTCGAAAACATCAACAAAGTGATGGATAAGCTGAACAAGTATACATCCTACTTCCAATTTAGCATATACTTAGTTCCAGTTTAGAGGGTATTCCAGCCGAAATAATCCGAAAACTCTCAATTTATTATCCTCGACAGCAGCGAAGATCGATCGGTAACAAAAATAGCGCGGAACATGGGTACTTGGGTGTGACGTCATAGCTTCATGCATAGATACAGCAGTACACGAATATATCCCTAGAGGTTTGACATGAATAACGGTGTGATCATTAAAATACATATATAAGTGCGTCCATAAATTAGCACAGATATAAAACATGCTGAAATCGGACAAAAAAAGACGCTAATAACTTATTTACGCATTTTAGATGCATTCATAAACCGCAAAAACGCACGTAAGAAATATAATAACAAAAATATACACAATGCACAAATTGGATCTCAGCTGAAACGTCAGACGAAACAAGGGAAATAACTCCCTTTACATCTGTATCTACGCATGAAGCTATGACGTCACGCCAAAGTACCCACGTTTCGATCGCGATCTTCGCTGCTGAAATATTTATAGTTTTCAGTTTATTTTGTATAGAAAAGAGTTCGTCATGGAAACAAGTATATGATTTAATAAAACTAGAATGTATACGCGATCGGTTGATGTATAGTTTTGTTGGTGGTCCGGGAGGAATTTGTGAAAAAGGGAGCATTTCCTGATCGGTTCATACGAGTCGTACACCACCTTCGTACTACGTACGTAAACAACAACAACATTTAATATATTGACATTTCGCTTTTATTTCACTGAAATTAACATTATTAGGGCTGGCGCCTGTGGTTGATCGCAGTGTTTCTGACACACTTTGCAAAAGGCCTGTACCACCTTATCGCCCGCATCGTTAAAGGCCCATTTCACAACAGAGAGCCAATTTTTCCAAAAAAATAATTTGGTTTTAATGTTATCACCTATGCATGATAACTTAAGTCAATATCCCAAGAAACATGCTTGATACTCATTTTTCAGGTAGAATAGTTTCTGGTTATTTTTATGAGGCTTAATGACAGGTGAAAATTCTGAACTCAAAATTAGCATTTTCTCATTATTATTGTAAATAGATCAAAACTGACAAATAATTAGAATTATGTGAGAAATTTTATGTCCATCATCATGAGAAAGGAACGTTTTGACAATATATAATAGGAAAATGTACACTTCTTATTCCATTTTCTCAAAAACATAGTAATATTGTAAGAAATTTCATTTGTTACTTACGTGACAGATTTGTTGAAATTTTTAGCCATGGAAAAGGGAGAGCAAATCAGTCAAAATTTAACTACATTTCTAAAGCTAGTTTGTTTCAAATATGAAATCTGTAGGACAGATAACTGAGATAAGTTTTCAAGAATCAAGGAGAAATGACTAAAAATCAGTTACTTACGTGACATGTCACGTAAGTAACAGGTTTTGTCACGTAAGTAACATAATCATTATAAGCATTCTGATCACTTTTGTAGCTACCATGTTCCAAACTGACTATCCTTCAAGGATGATAAAAAGATACAATAATATCTGGAAACATGAAATACTGAAGAGAACAGATTATACTCGAGTGACAGCTCAAAATACCCTGAAATTGCTGAATTCTGACAGACTAATGTTACTTGGAGAATTCGGTCCCTCAGTCCAGCATCACAAACTGTACTTGTTTATGGTATACATGAGGTGAACAAAACAGGTGAAGTATGGGAACTGGATTCAACTTCATTAGTTAATGTGCAAATGTATATCAGATCATTATCTGGGGGAATTCACTTCATGTAACATTTTTATTCATTTTCTTTAGTTTGCTCACTCAGCCAGACAAAAGGGAAGAAAAACTTCACAGCTACGATCTCATAAATATATTGTAGTATCCTACATGTACCTTCTAAATGGAACATGTTACATCTTTCATTCACTTGATTAGATGACAGAGCTAGATTTGTGCTCTTTCACATTAGTAACACTACATGACTAAAGGTCTTCTTCTGATTAAAAATCACCTTCAGATCACCAGATCTGATGGTGGAAATCTCCACAATATGATATAGATTCTTTAGTACATGTATGTGATTGAAGAACCACACACTAGCCATGTTTTTTGCATTTTTCTTAATGGATGGTATTACAATACTTGAAAAGTTATGGTGATGATGTTCCAATCCACATTGCTTTCTGTCTGTACATGTATCTGTAGCCCTTTCTTCATCATCTTCACACAGTAACTCAGTAAATACGTACTTTTGCATGTACATCATGTACATTGTAGTACGGTACTGCAACAGATGCAGCTGTCTGTTTATTGCACATTGAAATAAAGATGCTGAAAATTAATAATCCTGATACAGTACCGGCAGTATAAAAATTTTAATTCATGCTTTCAACATTACATCGTTATCTCTGGCAACACATTATCATGATCGAGTATAGACTCTGGATTTCATTGGATAAATTCATTACCACAATGCACAATACATACTAAATTCTACTGTCTACTATAATGCCTCTGGGTACCAGAGAAGCAATGTGGACTACTGGAATATCCTCACCATAACATTTCATTGTGTCATATGTTACTTACGTGACGCTTTTTTGTTACTTACGTGACACTATCAGTGTTGCTTAATTAATTATTAGAACGCACTTAAAATAAATATGCCACAAAACATGTCTATTGTGTGCTTGTTCACTCTCATACCAAGAATATATATCATCAATTGGGTAGATTTTCCCAATCAAATCGGACGCTTTTTAATCAGAAGAAGAAAATGGAGAAAATGCCTAATTCTCTGCGTTACTTACGTGACAGAGCACAAATCAAGCTCTGTGAACTAATCAAGTGAATGAAAAGAGTTGTAACATTTCTCATATAGAAGGTAGGATACTACTCTTATATACTTATGAGGTTGTAGCTGTGAAGTATTTTTCCTCTTGTCTGGGTGAGTGAGCAAACTTCAAAAAAGGAATGAAAATGTTACTTACGTGACGTGAAATGGGCCTAAAATGGAATGCAAAGTTATCCCTCAGGCTTCTTTCCTACTGACTTGTCGCTATATAGCTGAAATATTGCTGAATGCGACGTTAAACCCTAATTCTCTCTCTCTCTCTCTCCCTTTCCTACTGACACAGGGCCGTTTTTCTAATTTGTTTCCACGTTTTTAGGCCCTGTGTCCGTAGCTATTTCATCATTTCGTTTTCAATTGCCAAGCCGAAGTTGGCCCGTGACACTTGTTTCAATGACAGCGATTGGCGGGCTGCCGTGAACGAGCCAATGAAAACGCTCGACAGATCAGCCAACATACAAGGAATGGCACATGGCTGATATAGACCCCAGTTTTCGACAGCATGTGTGCACGTTGACGTTTGGCGAACGGGCCTTAATCGTAAGTTTTCAACTGGTGACATTTAATTTTATGTTCAATTCTAAGCGAATCCGTTTCGTTTCGCCCGAATGCCCTGTCAGGCGAATCTTCACGCGAATGGATCGGCAGATTCGCGTCAAAATTTGACCTAGAAATTTTTTGAAGGCGGTCATAAAGTTTAAGGCGCGCGTTCAGAACGCACCTCAGTGCCTCTTCAGGCGCGTTATGGTGCGCGTGCACGATCGCGCGCCTCAAATCACAAGGCCTGTTTTAGTATGTAGGAAACTTTTGGTCATCATGTCAACAATATCTGGCCTGTACTGTCAAGCCATTGTCTTAGCCTGTGTGGAGTATTTGATGGTACTTGGACAATAACGTTGTGGCATGGGTAAATCAGTATTTTTGTGACAAGAAAACTTCAATATCAATATATGGATGGATGGATGGATGTACTTGGGCACTGACGATGAAGGATATATAATAAATTTAGGCATGAATATGGTAGACCCTCCATGCCCTCTGTTCCGTAAAAATACAAAAAAAACCCCTCCAAAAAGGCCAAAATTACGTTTTTTAATAATACACAAATAGCTGAATTTTGTACAGATGAAAATACCGAAGTCTTATATTTTTTTATTGATGTTTTGTATATAATTTAATTTTGTCTTTTCTCACATTTTAGTGTTGAATTTCCTGGCATATCCTTTGTCCGGTGGAAACTTTTATCATTTTCAACTATGTTCAACGGTCTACTATAAATTTGTAGAATGTTCTCTTTCAGTGTTTTTGAATTCGAATGAACAGGTTGTATTGATCAATGATATTATGTAGGTCAGTATTGGTGACATGTATGACACCCTCCCTCCAAAATCATTGCTTTATAACTTGACCTACTTGACACTATTAAGTACACAGTGAAACCTGTGTATACCGATCATATTTGAGACCAGATTATAGTGTCAGTTTTTACAGGGTTCTGGATTTTCAAGGTTCAAAAACTTTAAATTTATAAGTATTGGGACCATGGATTGTGTTGGTCAGTTCACTCAGGTGTTAATATTCACAGGACTTGAGATGTGATATAACCTGTTGCTACATATGTACATTAGCAGTATTCCCTTACAAGATACAGCTATTTGTGCAATAAAACAAGTTGAACGAGTTGTCTCCCCTTTCTCGAGTCACTATATAGTGTATTTCCCATGATGCCTTAATTGTTGTCAACAAGGCACCCTCTTCGAATCAGTTTTCCTTTTACACACGACTAACTGGGGCACCTGTGGGGGTCCCGGGTGTTAAAAGAAACCCTACCCGTGTGGTGACCAAGTGTGAAAAGGAACAGGAACCAAACGTTGTGACATGACTGAAATGGCGTTGAAAGCGACATTAAATCGCGTATTCATTCACTCAATAACTCCTTTTGCAATTTGCACACAACCAGAGAAGTTGTCGGTGTGAGATTCTTTTGTGTACATATCTACGTGATCATCCACATTCAATTGTGTTTCTTTTTTGAGATCTGGCGTTAGCCAGAGGCTCTTTAGAATGCTGTAGGGAAATGGACAAAAGTGCAAACCGACTCACGGGATAGCCTTACGCTGCATGAATGTAGTTCCACAGAGATGAGTTTTGGGGATCCTTAGTGGTTGAAAGGCTTTTGTATGTCTATATTTAGTCACTAATAGTCACTTGGCATATATTTGATCCCTTATCTGCATTAAATATTACTCTGTCCATTGTTTTCCCACAAAATATGAGATTAATACGCTCTAAAGTATGGCAGACTGGTATCGTCACTTTACCAAAGCTTGGCAAATTATACAGTTTAGCTGGTTATGTGTATATGTGATGCTCTACCATAGCTGTAGTGTAGAGGCTGTACAACATAATCTGCTTTGAGAAGAGAATGTCAGGCCAAAACTAGGCCATCACGTTAGGAGAGCATCACAACTTGAATCTGTGTACCGGTATGTGAAAGGCCAGCATTGGTTTGACCCAGGATTAAGTCTATCGTCATAGTGATAAATTATCAGGGATGCAGATTTTACTAAAGATATCTCCCGCGAGATTACAATGACTGACAGTCAGTGTTGCCTTTACAGGCCACTGTTTGCTTTTCTCATACGAGCAATCTGTTAAACATATCTTGTAAGCTCCTCCTATCAGGCACTCATCCAGTCAACCTGTGTGATATGCAGACTGTTTAATATTTAATCGGGTAGCAGCCAACCTGGCCACCATTGTCTCATTATCACCTATGCAGGCCACTGTTTGCTTTTCTCACAAGAGCAAGCTGTGACATATCTTATAATCTTTTCCTATCTTGTACTCCACCAGTCAACCTGTGGGATATCCAGAAAGTGTAATACATGTCTTGATGTGCAGTCCTTCTCACTCATAACACTAAATCAATCTCTATTTACCTCTAGGTATAATCTCTCTTATTTACCCCTAGGTACATGCATGTTCTGTACAAACTGACCTTAATGCCCTGAGGGTATTTAGGCCTAGACTTCATTCCACTGGCCCCTTTTTCCATCGAGCCACATACATTCGTGCCTGGTGCCACCTGTGCCTAACTTGAACTTAAATATATAATTGTGCGTTTATTTCATTACAAACTTATCTCCCAATAATCCAGCTACCAGATCTCATTAAAGCCCATAGGCTCTAGTTAAGTACTGTATACCTTGGATCTTCTTTTATATGTTTTACCATAACCTGAAACTGACATTATTTTCATATGTAGTCTCCCATTTTTCAGGATCCAGTGCCGGCATAGGTGCTGAAGTTGCTGTAAAATTTGCGAAGGTTGGACATAAATTGTGCCTGACTGGTCGAAATGAAGAAAATCTCAAATCTGTTGCAGCCCGGTGTCATGAAATTGGCTTAGCTAAAGAAAGTGTGAGTACTGGAATTTGAGTCTTTGGAATAGATATGCAGTTCATCATTTCTAAAGAGCGCGAGAGCAAAAATCGAAGAAGTTTAGAAACTTGCTATACATGCATTAAAGATGTAATTAGCCTCAAATCTGGGCTGAAATCAAGGTCTCTCAAACTCAGTGAAAGTGACATATGTTACAACAGGTACAAAATGAAACACATTTGACTACAAAAAACTAAACTTGTTTCTACCATTCACGAGAAAATAGAAGGAATTGATCTTTAAAAATAAACGGCGTGGCATGCCGTTTTTTTTTCCATGGCGACTGTCAACAAGCATATACACGTATGGTTGAGAACTACTGGATGGAATTTCGCCAAACTTGGATGGAAGCTTCATTGGGATAGCCCCCTCATTTGATTAAGTTTTGGTGTATATGTGCATGCATTCATCCGTGTCCGGTGTCCGTCCGTCCGTCCATCTACTTGTACATGTATATACAGGCCTTGTCTGTAAGATATCTTGAGAACTACTGGACGGAATTTCACCAAACTTGGATGGAAGCTTCAGTGAGATAGCCCCCTCATTTGACTATGTTTTGGTGTGTGTGCGTGCATTCATCCATGTCCGGTGTCCGTCCGTCTATCTTTTTGTACATGTACAGTGGTCGAAATAACGCCTGTCTACCTGTCGCCGACAAGTCATTTTTTCAAGTGACAACTAAATTAAAATTCCACCTGTCGCCGCGACAAGTAACTATTCTGTCCTAAAAATACTGAATTACGAGCTAATACAGGCCTAATTATGTTCCTGGAAACAGTTGTTGAGTTTCGTTTGATTTACATCGGACATTCTGTTCACTTCGTCATTCATTCCGCTGCCACACAACACGAGAGCTCGGGTACATCCAACGCCAGGATTAATCTCCCGCTAGATTTGCACACGATCTGCTTGAGAGGCAAAACTAATGGATAAATTAAACGAATTGACTGGCACGATCTAGCGCTATCAGCCTATATTTCTATCGACTGTTCATGCCTGGCAACTTCAAGTCGAAAATGAAACCAGAACAAGCTGATTGATCCGTGCGTTTTATTTCGGAGCTCAATAAAACTTTGTCAATGAGTATTTTAATCGGAAGAAAATCGTGCTTGTCAACACGGGCAGCTAACGTGAACGTTGCGTTGCCTGTGCCGATTTTCACTTGCTCCAGACAAGCAGACAAGCGCTAATGTCTAACACTCGCGAGATGATCGAGTGAAGGCAACAACAACAACAACAATGATTTTGCTTGATAATTTGTCAGCACAATTCAACATTTTCATTTGGGAACTCGACCTATCTGTTGAAGAACTCAATATTTATTCACTATAAACTCAGTTTTTTTTGCGCGTGTTTGGCGCGCATTTTCCCATGGATAAAAACTCAGTTTTTGGGGGCCGGCGGTAAAAGTCTCAATTTCAAAATTTCCCAAAAACTAAATTTTTCAAAGTCAAGTTTTTAATTGGGGTTACCCACAAAAAGATGTTGATAAAACCCTCATGCTGTTATTATCCTTAAGAAAATATCATTCCAGCAAATTTAATCTCATAGACATAATTGAACATTCTGTTGACATTTTACTCTGAACTCCCTAATAGTGGAACAGTCTGGTGGCAGAAATGAGCCCACTTAGTCAACATCAGGGAGTAAGGACATTGATCTTGGCAATGCAGAGCTGAAGGAAGGAGACAAATTTGTCGGTGTCATAAATGTCTCGCGATCGAGTGTGTTCAAATTCTCCAATGCCTGGAAAATGGCGGGAGAGACTGGTTGGAATATATGATGAGAGTATGGTGAAAAAAGTTTCAGTAGGAGTGACAAGCTGAAGTACCAGGGTGACATGTAAAAAAAATAGTTACCTGTCACAGTGACAAGTAATTCTCAAAAAACATTTCGACCCCTGCATGTATATACAGGCCTTGTCTGCAAGATATCTTGAGAACTACTTGACGGAAGTTCACCAAACTTGGATGGAAGCTTTATTGGGATAGCCCTCTCATCTGATTAGGTTTTGGTTTGTGTGTGCGTTCGTCCATGTTCGATGTCCATCCGTCTGTCCATGTACTTGTACATACTGAAGAACTACTACTGGACAGAATTTCACCAAACTTGGATGGAAGGTTCATTGGGATAGCCCCCTCATTTGATTACGTTTGGGTGCGTGTGTGCATTTATCCATGTCCATTGTCCGTCCGTTCATCTAATTGTTCATGTATACATGTATACAGACCTTCTCAGCAAGATATCTGGAGAACTACTCGATGGAATTTCACCAAACTTGGATAGAAGCTTCATTGGGATAGCCCCTTGTCTGATTAGGTTTCGGTGTGTGTGTGTGTGTGTGTGTGTGCGAGCGTTCGTTCGTGTCCATCCGTCCGTCCATCTACTTGTACATGTATATACAAGCCTTGTCTGCAAGATATCTGGAGAACTACCCCACGGAATTTCGCCAAACTTGGGTGGAAGCTTCATTGCAATGGGCTCATCTGATTAGGTTTCGGTATGCATGCATGCGTTCGTCTGGGTATGTTGTCTGTCTGCCTGTCCATCTACTTATACATGTATAGATAGGCCTTGTCTGTAAGATATCTGGAGAACAATGGCCTAATGATCTAATTAGGTTTTGGTGTGAGCTAGTGCTTGCGTGGGTCCATGCAAAATGTGCTTATCTGTCTGTCCAATTTTTGTTCACTCCATATCTTAGAAACTACTGAAGGCAGATGCATGAAACTTCTATACGGTACAGCATGTATACTATAGGTGTGGCTCTTGTATGTTTTGCATCTTTCCTATAATGTGATCAGTTTAGAAATAGTTGATGCTTCACAATTACATGTATTTCACATTGGTTGGATGCTGTAGATGTCGGCAATCCACTCATTGCTATATAAATCCCGACTCCTCACTGGGTTAATGCAACAATGAAAATCGCCTCTTTGTAATTAATATTTTTAGATGCGCAGCTCTGTTTAGAATATTTATTGCTACATTCATTTTATAGCACTTTCCCTTAAATTATGTGCCCACTCAAGGCAAGGTGGGAGGTTGGGGGAGACGTATGTTTTTGCTTAAAAAAACAACCAGCATAGGCTTCATGCCGGAGCGGCAACTCAAGGGTCAAAGCGGAACCTCTAGTTTTAGACTGCAAATAGCATGTTGTGAACTACCCTCATGTATTCGAGAAGTGTTATTTTTTAAAAGGAGTGTGATTAGCACTTCTCGCAGTTCTGAGGAGTGCGATTTTTAGCACCCGTGCAATTTTCAAAAATGATGGACTGTATATGGAATTTTGAAGTTGAATATTGGATATACATGTACCCTGGATTGATAGTAAACTGTAAACTAGAATCTAGATGCATTTTCAAAACGTCAAGGTTTCTATTTGAGCCAAAGGCAAAACCTTGACCATCTTGCGTGGCTGACCATAACTGTCTGAAAATTGGGAATAAATGTAAGATCCACACTTTCCTGGTGAGCAGGTGATGTTAGAGGGATGATTGATTTAATGGGCTCCAAGCAAAGTTTAAATGACATCCATTTGTTTTAATGTCATTACAGGCAGCTGGATGTAGCTGCAAGTGTACATGTGCCACTGTAAAAGCTAGGTATAAATGTTTCAAAATAAATTATTAAACTATTGTGTGCTTTTGTTTTATCCAGATTGTGTATCTAGCTGGGGACATCTGTTCTGGTGAGCACAGACAGAAGCTGATTGACAAAACACTGGAAGCATTTGGACGACTGGATATTCTGGTGATATACATTCTCTAATTTTTACATGAACCTGGATGTATATTCAATTGAAAAAAATAAAATAAATGAGCTTGAACATTTTTTCTGATGACGATTAGTATCTACACATAAAATGCAAGTCATTTTTATATGCCATTGTGAGACAGAGTTCGTACAATGTGATAGCGAGTTCAGGAGATTCCATCCATCTCGTCTGTCCATTAATATTTGTAACTAAGCTGTGCGATATCTCAAGTTCCAGGTCCAAAATTGGTACCAAATTTGGATATACTTACCTTATTCACGAGGCAAAAAAAGAGGAACCCTATATTCATTCTAAGGTCAAAAGATCAAAGGTCAAGGTTACTGTGGTCAGAAATCAGTAAATCAATATCTGTCATTTTATGATAGTAGACTCAGAGGTGTGTATTGTGAAGATGAAGTAGTTCATTGATTTTGAATCTTCAACCAATTTTGGCCATTAAATATTTTGTCTGCATCAATTGTCCATCATATTTGTCTTTCTGTCCTGTTAACAATCTTGTCTGTTAATGCAATGTTTCTTGAAGGATTATTGTCAGGCTTTCCAAATTCATATAACACATGCATCTGGTGATTGGTCAGAAGTCTTTTGAAGATGACCTTGACCTATTTTATATAGGGAAAATTGTAGTATTAGTGGTATCTTTCAAAAGCTTACATGTATACCCAGGCTCCCCTTCAGCTACAGATGCTTGATTATAAGTCCATCAAAGTTAACGGATCTTGACCTAGGTTTTCTAGGTCAAATTATTATTTTTGTCTTTATGATATTTTATGAAGCATTATGGCTAGACTCAAAATTTCTGTCTCTTAAGTTTGATATTCACAGTCAAGGTGTGCACAGGCTTATATTGAAGCCCATAAGCTCTTGTTAAGGTCATCGTTAGACAAGGTTCTATAATGCAATAGTGCGTTCTGTCCATCCATCTGTCTATCTGCCCGTTAACATTTCTTGTCCATGCAATAACCCCAGCTCCAGTTTATGGATTGGTGGGACAAAGAAGAACCCCCAACCATTCTGAGGTCAAATGTCAAGGTCATCATGACTACAAAATCAGAAAATCTGTGAAAATATATATATGATATCTCCATGGTAGGCTACATATACCTCAAATCATACCTAAAACCCATTCTTGAATATGGAAGCCTATTGGTTTTATTGTCTGCCTGTCCATCCATCTGTCTGTCTCATCTGTTAACTTTGGGCGTGTGTTGTATCTTCAGTACCAAGTTATGGATTTGTACCAAATTTTGGGGAAGTTCGTCATGTAAGGATCTTCAAACCGGGAACACCGCGTGCAATACAGCTTGTTGGGTAGCTTTTCCAGGTTTAACATGGTTCCCTACATGTAGTCACCTATTGTGCTTTCCTTACATGACGAATAGACCAAAGTGTATATCAGTATACCTACATGAACGGGGCGAGGAATAATGCTATTCATTTGGAGCTGAGCACTATGCCCCGATATCAGAAAATCGCAGAAAAATGTTGTATAACTCAATGATAAGTTACAGTATATGAATTGTGAATGAGTTTGGGTATCCTCTGCTCTGTTTGATAACAGTTGATGTTGATTGGCCAAGAGTCGTGCCCAAAAAAGCTGCATAACTTCTGCTGGTGTTATATGATATCTTGATCACATTTCTCTGGCATCATTTCAGATTAACAATGCAGGGTGTGCTATACCGGGAGGTATTGAGCAGAGTCTGGAACAGTATGACATTCTGATGGATGTCAATGTTAAATCTGTGTATGCAATCACACAACTAGCTGTACCTCATCTCATCAAAACTAAAGGTGAGCTATCTTATGTCTTCATTTAGTCACATATCGTTCAGGTTTTCAGACAGACGGCAATTTTGTTAGGAGTACCGGTATATCGAAGAGCATCCTTTATTCTGATCATAATTTTGTCTAATTTCAGGCAATATTGTATCAACATCTAGTATCTGTGGGCCAAGACCAGTAAGTTCATTTCACATTTCACACAATAGCTTATTGTTTTCTCTAAAATATTTCATAAAGCCCGATGCACATGAATGCAATCCCTTGAACCAACGGCCTCGAGAGGTGATATGCTCAGTGTGTGCGGCAAATGAAAGCCAACAGCTCAGCAGTTTTATTTGAGCAGTCAATGGAAACGCATCTTTTATTCACATGACTCGTCTGCCATTTTTACGTGGGTCCGGTCAAATGAAGGATCACATGATCTCGAAGGTGCTCCGTGGGAACTGGAATCAAGGCCATTAACTCAGGGTTTGTCTCTTGTCTGCGCCCAGCTTGATGTGTAAAGTCTGGTCATAATTCATATTAATTAATACACAACATATAAAGGTGGTGGAAAAAGATGGAAAATATAATATGTATATTAGTAGTTGAAAGGGATGGGAGAGGGAGATTTGGTTCACCCATTCATCCATCCAAACATGGATATGTTCAGAGCTATTTGACAAGATGATATCTTATTACCTAATTATGGCTATCCTGTACAGGCACCTCATTTTGTATATTTCAGTCTGATAAGATGGTGATATACTCCATGGCCAAGGCTGCTATAGATGCATTTACCCAGGCTCTAGCTGTAGGTCAGTATACACTGTCAGTGGTTGAATGTACTCAAATTTCATTTGACTCTGGCCCATTAAGACTCCCAATTATTATCTCAAAATTGAATTTTTTTCCATATTTTGAGCCCAAAACATCAATTTTTCAACACCATTTCAGCTTATAGCAGCTTTTCTGACAATATCACGCTTCAGACAAATGCAAGGTTGGTAATTCTTGCTTTGGTCAAGGGAGATAATTTTGTTGTAAATTTCACAAGAAAAAAGTGTCGACATCGAGGTTTACAGTGTCAAAATAATGGTGATTTCCGTTCATCCATCCTTTCATGTCCGATCTAAAAAATTTTATGAGAGGATTAGGGGAAAGGGGGAGAGATGTGAAGCATACCCGGTTCCAAAATTTACGTCGAAGTCAAAGGTCAGTGTGTTCCAAAAACCAGTAAAAATCAATTCATTTGTGTCAGTAGATACAGTAGGAGGACACGATGTGTCACATACCAACATGTACTTCACGGTCAAGGTCTAAATCAGGAAATTGTAAAAACTCAAGATTTTTTTTGCTCATAGATACATTAAGTGAAGATGATGTGTCATGTGCCAAATATTTAGTTCAGGGTCAAACGTCAAGGTCACTGTGACCACAAAATGAGGAAATCATTAAAAGTCACATTCTTTTGTAAGTACATACCCTAGGGGGAGATGATATGTCATGTACCAAAATGTTGGGCAAGGCCAAATGACAAGGTCACTGTGACCCCAAAGTCGGGAATTGTTAAAAATTGCGATTTTCTTTTGTCTGTAGATACATTAGGGGGAGACAGTATATGTCACATACCAAATTTAAAAATTCCGAAATTGTTATAAATCATGATTTTTGTTTGTTTCCGTAGATACATTAAGGGGAGACGATGGGTCATGTACCAAATTTAGGTCATCATAGGTCGAGGTTACTGTCACCCCAAAATCAGAAAATCATTAAAAATCTTCTCTTTTTTTTCATGCTGGTTTTGGTCAAGGTCACTGTGACCCCAAGTTCAGGAGATTTTAGATATATTAAGGGGAGACAATGTGTCAAGTACCAAAATTTAGGTCTAGGTCACTGTGACCTTAAAATCAAGAAATCATTAAAAATCATTTTTTATCTCGCCTTACGAAGTAAAGGGGAGATATTGTGAGAGGATGTCGTCGTCGGTGTCGGTGTCGGTGTCCCCTGCCTGGAAATGAATGGGTTTTTGGTTTAACAAGTTAAAAAAAATCTAGAAAAATTAGAAAAAATATAAAAAAAATATGAAAAATATGGGGGGTGGGTATGCCACCTGGGGGTACTACCCCTGGGGTACTCTAATGTTAAAATCCCTATGAATGAGTTTTGCGTTTAGCTGAAGTGCACATGTACATCTGTACTTGGAAAGTTTCTTGCAGTTGTCAGCTGTCATTGGATGATTATGAAACTTGGTACACATGTTTCTTATGATAAGAGGATGTACCTGTGCTATTTTTGAGAAGAAATATTAATTTTTCTCAAAATTATGGCAAATGAAGAGTTTTCTGTTTAGGTAAATTGTACATGTAGGCCTCTACATGTATACATATACATCTACATGGTAACTTTGCTCCAGTTGTCAGCTGTCATTGGATGATTATGAAACTTGGTACACATGTTTCTTATGATTAGAGGATGTACCTGTGCTATTTTTGGCAAGAAATATAAAATTTTCTCCAAATTATGGCAAATGAAGAGTTTTCTGTTTAGGTAAATTGTACATGTAGGCCTCTACATTTATACATATACATGTCCATGGTAAGTTTGCTCCAGTTGTCAGCTGTCATTGGATGATTATGAAACTTGGTACACATGTTTCTTATGATAAGAGGATGTACCTGTGCTATTTTTGAGAAGAAATATTAATTTTTCTCAAATTATGGCAAATGAAGAGTTTTCTGTTTAGGTAAATTGTACATGTAGGCCTCTACATGTATACATATACATGTACATGATAAGTTTGCTGCAGTTGTCAGCTCTCATTGGATGATTACGAAACTTGGTACAAATGTTTCTTATGATTGGAGGATTTACTTGTGCTATTTTTGAGATGAAATATTGATTTTTCTCCAAATTATGGCAAATGATTGAGTTTTGCGTTTAGCTGAAGTGCACATGTACATCTGTGCACCACAGTTTGCTGCAGTTGTTAGCTGTCATTGAATGATTATGAAACTTGGTACACATGTTTCTTATGATTAAAAGATGTACCTGTGATATTTAGGAGATGAAATATTAATTTTTGTTCAACTTTTGAGGGTTTTGTCTTAATCTGCCAATAATAATGCACATGTACATACATGTACACGGAAAGTTTTCTGAAGCTGTCAGCTTTCATTGGATGAGTTTGACACTTGCTACCCAAGTTCAATGTGATTCAAAGATGTGCATGTGCTATTTAAGAAATATGACATTAAATATGAAATTTTTTTCCTAATTATTGCAGTTTAGACTTTGTATCTTTCCATTGATAAGGTTTTTGTTGGGCAAAAATTTACAGGTAGATCTGTACATGGAAAGTTTGTTGAACCTTTCGTGGGATGATTATAAAACTTGGTGGACATGTTTCATGTTTTCCTAAGTCACAGCTCTCCCGCAGTAATCCCACACGGGACTGACCTATCCAGCAGTAATCCCAAATGGCATTAGCCTATCCAGCAGTATTGCCATACGGGACTGACCTACCCAGCTGTAATCCCAAACGGAAATCAACTATCCAGCAGTAATCCCAGACCGAACTGGTCTATCCAGCAGTAATCCAATTTGGGACTGGCCTATTCAGCAGTAATCTCCAACAGGACTGACCTATCCAGCAGTAATCCCAATGGCACTGGCCTATCCAGCAGTAATGCCACACGGGACTGACATATCCAGCAGTAATCCCAGAATGGACTGGCCTATCCTGAAGTAATCCAACATGGGACTGGCCTATTCAGCAGTAATTCCACACAGGACTGGCTTATGCAGCAGTAATCTCTCATGGGACTGACCTATCCAGATGTAATATGACACTGGATTGCAATTTGCAGCAGTAATCCCACACAGGTTTAGCCTATCCAGCAGCAATCCCACACGGGACTGGCCTCCTCAGCCATAATCCCACACAGGATTGCCGTATGCAGCAGTAATCCCACACGGGACTGCCTATGCAGCAGTAATCCCACACGGGACTGTCCTATCCAGCATTAATCCCATACGAGACTCATCTATCCAGCAGTAATCCCAGACAGGACTGGCCTATCCAGCAGTAATCCCACTTGGGACTGGACTATCCAGCAGTAATCCCACTTGGGACTGGACTATCCAGCAGTAATCCCACAGGTGACTATCCATCAGTAATAACATGGGACTGGTCCACCCAGTGGTAATCCTACACAGGACTGGCCTATCCAGCAGTAATCTCACATGGGCAGGGATTCATTGACGTCCGTTTTTACTACCGTTAAATGGTAGAAAAAAAATGTCAAAAACTGAATATAGACAGCAAAAAACTCAAAAGTGTACGTTTTGGACAAGAAATACTCAATGTTTTTGACGAAAACTCAATACTCGAAATGGTGCAAATTATTTCAGTGATGTGAAAATCATCGCCGATCCTTCGACAATTTGCGAGTTCTGCGAAACGTACACAAACGGAAGTGGCGGTTTTCACATGTTTTGCTGACGTAATGGGCTAACTAATCCTCGGAGACCTTTGCTCGATTATTTTTTGGGAGCCTGGAATACTCTCTGTAATGGTTCCCGACTGGCGCCGAAGGTATGAGTGTATTCTCCTTCGTTCGGCTGCTGATGCACAGCTACCTACGTTAAACCCAACAGACGAAAACAGTCTATATGAAGGAATTGAATGCTAGCTGGCGGTCTGCAGACGAAAAGTACACGAGGGTGAAAACGAAACCTGGGACATTTTGGATATCATTTAGCAGATGAATTTGATTCGGATTCGTTCATAATTAGAATGACAAACAATTTTCCCTAAGACAGAACACCGGGCAAAGTAGAATCAAGCGGTAGGAAATTTATGAAAATAAAATTGGATCGTTTCTGCAGAGACATTGCGTGTATGATACCCGTCATGAACAACAACAACGCGGTCTAGCACTTTACGTTGAGAACATGCATTTCTTCAGAAGTCGGTTTATTTAAGGTCTAGATTTTAACTTTAACGGCATTGCATTTCTTGTTTATGTCCGTGACTCTTGAATTTTGTTGGTAATTTTTATCTTTCACTGTAAAAACCATCATGGTATAAAATGAGAAAATGTGGTACAAAAATATCTGGAATTTCCTTTTTTTTTTTAATGTTTTTGCGTATCTCATATAAATCCATAGCCTAGTCTTTATATAAAGGTTCATTAATAGCAATTGTTGATTTACTGCTTGTCAGGGAATGCAGCAGGTGGCCAGATTTTTATTTATTTATTTTTTTTTTTTTTTATGATTATTATTTTTTTTTGCAATGCGGAAAATTTCAATATTTGTTTCATATGCAATACAAAGATACAAATGAAATAAAATTAAGAGTATATACTTACCACTTACCAAACATGATTAGGTTGAATACTGCTCATCAATGGAGATAATCACTCGCCTGAACTAATTTGTGCTATTATATGTGTGCTAACCACCCTCCTCAGAATAAATGAGGCGATTTCAATTTTTCCCATTGAGAAGTTTACATCTAGTTGTGCAGTAACTAGCACTAGTGAAAATGGCAACTGGTCACGTAATGCTTGGTTCCGCAAATTTGGATTCTTTGGATTCTCGCAAACTAAGCCACTAAGAATCCAACTGGATTCTCGCAAAATTTTGCGAAATTCTACCCCTGCAGTTCCTTTGTTCTGAAGTTAGACGGTACCATGCGATGGATGTAAAGTAGAAGTCTGAGTTCAAGACATCATTCTGCTTGACAGCTGCTACATCTTACGTGAAAATCCGCTGATGATGTAAGGATTTTATAGCGTCTCTTGCAAGCGTTATATGATAATTCTCTTTGAATGTTTATGATAGTTTGTGATCTCTTACCGCTGTTGGTGTTGCTACAAACACGAGGTCCAAAAAAATGAAATCTATTAAAATAAGTGAGCAAGTTACAATACAGAACATGTGTTTTTTGTCATTCAGATGACCATTATCCAAATCACATTAGATAGCTCACCTTAGTACTACAGAAACTATTTGTTCATATCTTAATTGGTAGGGTGGTAAAAGCATTCAAAAACTCAATATCAACTTGTGGGTGGGCCGTAAAAACTTGGAAAAACTCAATTTGAGCATAAAAAGAACTCAATATTTTATAGTGGGTAGTAAAAATTTGGACTTCTATGAATCCCTGATGGGACTGAACTATGTACCAGTAATCTGACAGCACTGACCTATCCATCCTACATGGGATTAACTTTTGCCAGTAATCCTTCATGGGACTAATGTTATTGTCTGTACCAGATAATCTATTCCAGACATTATTGTCTGTACCACATCATCTATTCCAGACCTTATTGTTTGCTCTACATGTATGCTTTCAATACTGCTGCACCTTTGGCGGATGACCCCGCAAGGCGAGATGTTGGGGTTCTCAGAACACTTGTTTTGTGTGTTATAAGGACACATAAGGAGAGATGATGCCTTGTGCGGTTGTATATTGAAGCCAATATTGGCTTGATTTATTGCTCAAATCTACACCTGCTATAGTATGCTATTATCCTTCTTTGAAGATCCTGCTGTAGACTAAAAGTTCTCACCCCTCTGGAGCCTTAGCTAATAGGTTACACTGCGCTTGCGCCCATACTCCATAATTCATTTTTCCTTCTACAGCTGAACTGAACGCACACGTTTTAGTAGAGCTCTGCTAGGATTAGATTTTGTCTATCTTTGATAGGGAATTTCAGTCTAGATTTAGATTATATACATTGTAAAAATAATGTCTAAGACACTGGGAATTCTAAACGCTGCAAATTTTGCAGTCGTTGTTGGTCTCAATTAGAAATTCACATTCACTGTGTTTTTCTCTTGCAAAGGCTATATGTGCTTTTCGTAAAGTTACTTGCTTGCAATGTAACAACAACAACAAGTATTTCTTGAAATGATACAAGCCTGGGGTAATTACGCAGGCATGAATTTTTTGTTACAGGCCTCTGGGGACTTGAGTTTGACACTACGACAGACAAAGCAGCGGAGAGTTGCTCAGATCTGACAGGGGAATTCAACCTAGACTTCTCTGTAAATCCGTCTCCATTGTTCACGGCTTCCAGTCCAGCGGCAGGCGAGGCAAGAACTCGTTGATGAGCTTTTACCTGAGGTGTGGTGCTATGCAACGGTTGTTCACTGATTCTCGAACAAAAGAAGAAGACAAAGAAGTTGAGCATGTACAGACCAGCCTTTTGTTATCGAGGCAGGACAAAAAGCCGGTTTTTCCCAACCCACAAGGGACCTTGACCTTTCACCGTTCACGCACAAGATGGACTCTAATGGGGACGATTCTATGGCCATTTACTCCTGGATTTACGCTAACAACGACTGGGAATCATCGTCTCGAGTCTTCAAGTTTCCGTTGGGAAGTATACGTGCTAAATTTTAACGATAATATAATGGCATTCATGAATTCTTTCTGCCATTTATTTACTTCGTTGTATTGCGTTGTTGTTGTTGCTCGCGTCATCAGTAAGGCGCGTGTTTATATCAACAGCTTATTATGGTAAACTCATGTTGCACACAGTTGAATGTGCCTAATTGCTCTTGATAATAAAGAGAATTTGTGCGTATTTTTTGGTACACAATTTTCCAAGAAATATTTCCCGTTTCTATTACGAAAAAACTTACATATATGTTGGTCTCTGAGAGTAAACCATTCAATCTAAGACAGGCTTTCATATATTAAATCAGTTACGATTTCTTAGATCTACATTTGAAATTAATCTTAGTATTAAATTAATTTCTTTTTAACTGAGAAATTATGAACAGATCTGATGTTGGGTTTATTTTCCCTGGAAGACAAACAGAATACTCTCGTCCGAGACGACATTAGTGTTACGTAGATTTTCCTTGGCATTATGTCTGCACAGGTCTTATTCAGGGTTATATCGACTTCAGCAGACTTGTTACGTTCAAGACAAAGATCAAGTCTGGAGTTATGCAATCGTCGGTCACTGGTTTGTCACTGCCTAGGAACACAGTACCCAGGCTACAGTCCAATTGTTTATGTTTAGAGCTATCATTTCAATCAAGACCGAACAATAGCCCCATCTTCTTCTTCTCAGCGGACGTCCGACCTGGAGACGTCCTCTATCTAGCCACAGTCCAGTACAATCGACTCTGTGGACTACGGCTTCATTCATTCATTGACTGCTAATGATTTTCACCTACAGTCTTGTACTTGACTTCAACAGACTTCGACTTCTCCCTTGTCTATCTTAGCCGTCCCTCTTTTACTTGCTTCGTCCAAAACAGCTCTTTGGTCTACAGCATTGTAAAATTAAATTAATTTCTTTTATTGAGAGATTAAAAATAAAATGAAATTAAAAATTATCTGCATAATTTTTACTGTCATAATTAACTGGATGATCATTTTATACTTTTGTGACGGACTGGTATGTATATGACCTCAATTTTATATATTGACTCAGCATTGAACATTGATTTCATGGGTTATTATGTAACACCAGTGATCTCTTTATGAATCATTTGATTGGTCAGTTCCAGATTGTGGAATTATGAGGCATGTTCTTGGACTACGCCATTGCCTTCCTAGACCATGTTTCCTCTTCCACTCGTCCTTCATTTCAGATTCCGCAACGACACTTTGGGCTCCATCTTCACATCGACTTGTTCTTTAACTCGATCGGTTTCACTGCATCTTGTGGTTTGGAACGATAGACTCTACTACATTATGTGCTATGGTTTCATATGAGCCTCTACGATGTTTTCAAATCTTGATCGTCATTTGTCATCCGCATCATTAGTGCTCCTGTTCGGAAGTTATCATCTTCAGGGTTCATACTTTATTTAAGTATCACGAGACAATCAAGTCTGGGTATAACAACGTGTCGAGATCTGTCCATCTGCCAACGACTCGGGACCCAGACTGTAGTTCCTACATGAAGTGTCAACCTCCGTTTGCATGGATGTCAACCCAGGAGTATGGATGCGTCACGTTTGCGGATAGATGTCATACTACTACCTTTGTGCCGGAGATGTCCGAGCTTACAAGTTTGGTGCTCTGTCTCCGTTATGGTCTCCATGTTACTTCGTCCAGACGAACCTCCTGTACCTGACTGTCATTGGATCAAGTATTGTAGTGTTCCCAACCACTCTCCCTTACCCTCCGCATGGATAGAGTTGTCAGGTTTGGATCCATTTTCCTTAACCATCTGGTAGCCGGCGGCCGTTTACAGCTGGGAGTTTGGCACCTGTCGCCACCACCTCGTGTCAAGATGACGTCGGTTTCATCGATCCGGGCCATCTACATCTCTCGGGATTGGTAAACCCCATCGATTTACTAGACGCAGATCTTCACATACCCATTCATCCTCGTCGCTTCCTACGCTTACCTTCGCTGGTCGACGATTCAAGTGGCAGTTCCTCCTTTTCGGAGTCCACATCGCATCATGATTTTTCATCAGTATCTCAAAACCAATCATGGCGTTCCTGCATCTATGGGTATTCATATCGAGGTATACACAGTCGACATCTTGGCTTTTCCCTCACCCTCAGAAGTCAGAGTTGCTACCAGCGCAATGTCGTCACTTCATCGGGGCAGTCTTCGACTCAGTCCATAAGTTGGCACGACCTCTAGAAGACCGGTGGACCAAGCTTCAGACGATGGTTCCAAGTTTTTGCTTCACCTTCACAGCCCACAAGCTTTGGCAGAGTCTTTTAGGTCAACTCACATCCACTCAAGACCTCACTCACTATGGTCGGCTCCAAGTTCGGCCTCTGCAACACCACCTACAGGGATATCGTCAGATGTCATTCTTCAACCCCCTGGTCCGGTATTGACGCCTCTACATCCACATCTGATTTGGCGGCAGTCCCGTTACAATGTCATGCGGGGAGTACCCCTTGTACCGCCAGCTCCACTACACCATCTTTACACCAATGCGTCCGAGACAGGTTTTGGGAGCCCATCTAGACGACCTAGAGATGTCCGACAGATGTCGACATCGGATGCCAAACTTCATATCAACCTCTTGGAAATGAAAGCTGTCATCTGTGCAGTCCAGCATTGGAGTCATCTACTGGTGAATTAGTCTCGTCCCATCATCTACAGACAATTCAACTGTCATTGTTCATACCAACAAGATGGGTACCACCGGATCCTTCCCAACATTCCGTCTGGTTTGGACCCTCTTCGACTGGGCTCTGCAAAATCACTGCCACATGCATGCTCGTCATGTCCCAGGTCGGCTCTATGTATTAGCAGATATCTGTCTCGCCAGACACTATACTACAGACCGAATGGCAAATGCATCCAGAGGTCTTCCAACACATCACCAGCATCTGGGAAACCCTCTGATCGACCTGTTTGCGATGAGGAACAATGCGCAGCATTCTCTATTCGTCAGTCCGGTTCTGGACCCTCGAGTCTACGCCATCGATGCCCTATCGATCAGCTGGGGCAAATTCCTTGCATACGTCTACCCACCCATTGCCTTACTGCAGGAAGTACTACAGAAGATTGTTCAACATGACTGCATCATTCTTCTCGTTGTTCAGTGGAGGCCTCGTCGACCGTGGTTTCCGGCCCTGATTCCTCCACTCACTGCCTCTCCACGTCACCTACCAGTTTGGGCCAACTTGTTAAGCCAATCCTGCCGGATACCCCATCACAACCCTCAGTGGCTCAACCTATACGTCTGCAGATTATCAAGAGTACCCTCTTAGACCAAGGATTTTCAGCAGATATTGCAGAGATGATGATTTCATCGAACCGATCTTCCACATCACGGCTCCAGTCTAAGTGGAGATTTTTCGTCTCATGGTATCGAGGTCGAGGCTCCGATCCCGACACTGCTTTCTTCTTCACCTGCACCTGCACCGAGATAAGTAGTTCAAAAGCAGCACTATTGAAGGGTACCGATCAACCTTGACCCGGGTTCTACGTTTATCTGCTGGCATTGACATTAGCCTGGATCCCAATATCTCTGCGCTTCTACATGCCGGTGCATTACAGTCACGTCGTTCCCGACAACTATTACGAAGTGGGACATTGGTTGGTTCTCAGCGCATACCTTCGCCCACCACCCTTTGAATCATTACAGTCAGCCTCTATGAAGCTGTTTCCTACAAGACTGCCTTCCTAGCGGCCTTCACCCTGGCGTCTAGAGTATCCGAGCTTCATGCCTTGGAAAGGAAATCAATGACTCGAACGGCAGATTGGGCACGCATATCCTTCCGCCCTGTTCATGAGTTCATCGCCAAGAATGAGACTGTACGACAAGGACCGTGTGCTCAACGTCTGTATTCCATCCCTGCATTATCAGATTTTGTTCAAGGACTTGATAACGACATCTTACTGTGTCCAGTAAGAGCAATACGTCACTACCTCAGCCGTACCAATCCTATCAGAGGTTCTTGTCGACTACCGATGCTCTCTCTTCTCCCTAGGGCTACTCAAGACATTACCAAGAACACAGTGGCCTCTTGGTTGAGCAGGGCCATTAAATGGACATACGAACTATCCCTCGATGCCCCCCCCACTGCTAGCCTCTGCATCTTCTCATGAAATAGGAGCCATCGCAACATCATAGCCTTTATGGAAGAACGTATCGCTGGATGACATTGTCCAATCCTGTGCTTGGAGTGCCAATTCCACGTTTACAGATTTCTATCTGAGATTTGTCAGTACAAACAGACAACCTGACCATGTTAGGGCTGCTCGTTGCTGCCCAACATGTAGTCACCTAGTCTTCAAAAAAAGGGGGGGGGGGGAGCAGTACCGATCTCAGGCCGACCGACCAGTCTGCAAGATGGTTACGAGTCACGGCATATCGGTAATCGTCAATACCAGCCAGCCAGCTGTCAAGACCCCAACACTAGTAAGTACAGTGAGTATAAATGTGTTTATTTCTAGGTAAATCTAGTGTCGGCCATTCAAGAATTTCATAGGAAAGAAATTGGCGATTGGAGCATATCGTTGGTACTCTAGTATTCGGATGCAGAAGCCCCGGTCCTTATACCCTTCTTACCGTCTCACTAGTAATTGCCCCTTAGCCCCTACAGTGCTTTACGCCCAGGGTTTACTAACGGGTTCAATTAGCGTACCACAACTATGGTCAGTTGGTCCACTAGTATTCGGGTGCAGAAAAATGCTACAAACCGCCGTTCAAATATATCCAACATTACCCAACTATTTAAACCCCATTAACGGAGACATCGCAAATTAAATTACGTAGTGGGTTTAACTATCACACCCAATAGCATACATTACAACACATATAAGTGAAGTGGGAAGAGTTGCCGACATACTGACTGCGTCACATGACTTCACAGAATAATCTTCTGGTTAACCTATTCTAAAGCACATACCAAGAATCTAACGATTCGTGATATGTGTTACGTACAGTTCTGTGTGCGTTATCTCTGAGAGCTTTAGATCAAATAGCCAGAGATATACAACAATCTGCGTCTTCAGGAAATATAATACCATCAAAAATCAAAGTATGTCAAGATATAGCGTATTGTCGGTTGTATCGTCCAGTGAACATAATCGAAACAGAAAGATCGGCTTTTCTTGAAACTCAACTACTGAGATAAAGGACTGGACATCATTAATTTACCTCGAATCCTGAATGATCCAGAGGTACACAACGCTGTGCCAAACTATTTTAAGTTCACAGAACCTCCATGCATTTCATATAAGTACACTAAATCTATAGCCACCAACATATTCATTTACTCCAATGCTGTCCAGGAGTTTGACTGGAACTTATACACGTCAGGAGGCTATAGTTGTGAGTGTGAATCGTCGAACTTTATCTATACACCATGCAAACCTATTGTGACTGGTGACCTTGATGTGGTGAGTGATAAGGATCTGAAATTACTCCTGATGAAAGGACCTAAATATAGAGAGCCAAGAAGAATAAATCTGAAGGCCGACCAGAAGATAGTCCTGTCTGCATTGGAACAGTACGTTATTGATTGGTCTAAGCGAGAAAAAAGTTGAACCTACAGTACTCGCTGATTGACTAAACCTCACCAAGAGCAAGGTCGTTGAAACAATCCGCCATATTGACAGAAGTACTCTTCCCCAAGCAAAACATGTACTGAGAAACCTCTATTCGCAAGAAGTTCTAGCAAATCTCCAAAGTAAATTCGTCATAGTCCCAGCAGACAAAGCTCCGAATAATATAATATTCATATGTAAATATTACTATTACCAGGTGCTGTTTAAAGAATTGAGTGTAGACATATCTTCATCAAATACGTCTACTTACTCCCAAACTGCATTTACTCTGGAAGATTTATTTAACAATCACAAAAAGTTTCTCAGGGAAAGAGGTATTTGTCTTTCAACCAATCATAACGACATACCAAAACTATAATGGACTCCCAAAATGCATAAATCACCATACAAATCTAGATTCATAGCTGGTTCTAGAAGCTGCACCACCAAGCTTCTTTCAACCCTATTGACGAGGGCCCTTCAGGAGGTAAAATCATTTTGGGAAAGGTATTGCGCCATTATTTCT
This sequence comes from Hanleya hanleyi, assembly GCA_036873755.1. Classification (NCBI taxonomy): domain Eukaryota; kingdom Metazoa; phylum Mollusca; class Polyplacophora; order Lepidopleurida; family Hanleyidae; genus Hanleya; species Hanleya hanleyi. The sequence continues at coordinate 7,761 of JAVTVY010038131.1, read as the reverse complement.
AAAAACTCTGGCGTTGAATGTATGTGGATATTGAAAAACCCAAAATGTCTTATGGAAGAACTTGATGCTAAAGGTCACATACCGCACAGACATGTATCCACATGGGATTTCTCGACTCTCTATACTACAATCCCTCATCAGGACCTTATTGACCGTCTAAGTTCACTAATAGTATCTGTGTTCAAGAAAACTGATCGTAGATATATTAATGTCAGAAGCCATAAAGCATTCTTTAGCTCTACTACATACAAGAGATATCATTCATGGGATGTTTCTTTGTTTATGGAGTTGCTTGAATTTCTCATTAAAAATATCTATGTGAAATTTGGCAACACAATATATCAGCAGCATATAGGTATTCCAATGGGTACTAATTGTGCACCCCTGTTTGCTGACCTGTATCTGTTCTCCTATGAATATGACTATATGCAGGCGCTTTCAAAAACCGATCCATTCAAAGCCCGTTCCTTCTCATTCACCAAACACTATATAGACGATCTTCTCGCTGTGGATAATCGCTATATAAATGACGCAGTGAAGGATATATATCCATCTTCACTGGATTTGAAGGAAACTACAGATAGCCCTACAGGCACATCATATTTAGATCTATATCTCTACAAAAATGAAGCGGGCATTCTCTCTCGGCGACTTTATGACAAAAGAGATGATTACAATTTCGACATCGTAAACTATCCCTTTCTGACAGTAATATTCCAGTGGGACCTGCATATGGCGTATACATATCTCGCCTAGTAGCATTTGCTAGATCCTGTGTTAAATGTGACGATTTTAATCAACGTCACAAAACACTGGTGCAGAAACTTAAAAAACAGGGCTATTCCACCAAGCGCCTACACTCAAAGTTTCTCAAATTTGGCGATACATATCGCATGCTGATAGCAAAATACGAACGTAGCGTGCAAGATCTATGGCGCTACGTTTCGTAACTTGTGTCTAATTCCGCTTAACCCGGGGCTAGGGGCCGTATGAACCCATGTACTTCAAGAACCTCATGGTACTCATATGAACAGTCACAATCAAAGCGTGAATGAGATACATCATTCTCTGACGACTTTACAACGAATATTATGGATTAAGAATACTGATCGGCGATACGGATTTGATATTTTTGGAACATCATGATGTCTTGCCGGCATCATTGAAAACTGTTGACCGCTTCTCTCTTGCAGGAAACAAGCCTATCTTTATGTATACTATGACTGTCTTTTTGAATTTGGTGCTAATACTGTTATATGGAATATGGAATAGGTCTTTGGATTATGGACGCGGATATTCTCTAATGGACGACGGCTGGATTATGAATGACGGACTAGACGCTTGTAATTTGTATACTATGATTGTCTTTTTGAATTTGGTGCTAATACTGTTATATGGAAAATGGAATAGGTCTTTGGATTATGGACGCGGATATTCTCTAATGGACGACGGCTGAATTATGAATGACGGACTAGACGCTTGTAACTTATACACTTCTGACCGTCTTACTAGAAATTGCCTCTTAAGCCCCTACAGTGCTCTACGCCCAGGGTCACTGACAGGTTCAAGTTTGGTACCATACATCTCTGATCATCTCAGCGGTTACAGTCACACTCCAACAAAGCCGAGGTCCCTCCTCCTTACTGTTGGTAATGAGCATACAATAGCAGGTGTAGATTTGAGCAATAAATATTAAACATTTATAAACAATGTTGGTATTTATTATCAAATCAAACCTGCTATTGTCTTTACTGCCCAACCCAGCCTCCCCCCACTCTTCTCGGCCTTGCACGCATCACGCTTACAGGCTGTAGTAGATGAAAAAAAGGAATTAGGGAGTGTGTTTTGGGCGCAAGAGCAGTGTAACCTATTGGCTGAGGCTCCAGAGGGGTGAGAACTTTTAGTCTACAGAAGGATCTTCAAAGAAGGATAATAGCATACAATAGCAGGTTTGATTTGATAATAAATACCAACATTGTTTATAAATGTTTAATACTCATTGTCTTATAAAGAGTTTTGTCAATGGAGACTGTTGAAATCAAATTCTGTAGTCATTGGTGATCTTGATTTTGAGATATTTCCCCAAGTGAAAATGTGCCTTTCCGTGAGAATGACCCCTCTACCAGCTATTATTACGGGTTTATGAGCAGTGGTTGGTACCAGTGCATTGATTTATTTCATTTAAAACGTTTTAAACACTTTTGTCTTCTCAGATGCAAGCAATCGGACATGCTCGAGGTGCACATTTCGTCGACCCAGAGCAGACATGTGATCATGGGAATCATGCAGAAGATTGAACATGAAGGAAGCAGACACGTCTATTGTTGAATTACTTCTTCGCCAAAGAGGAAATAGCATCGGGCAATATTACATGACCAGTACAAATGGATGACGAACAGTGTTAAAATCATATTAGTATACGTTCTCAATATTTTTCCCAATTGCGTTTTCATTTAGTGTTGACCCATAATCTGGATTCCACTTCAAAATATCTTGATTCAAATACATGAGTACTGCTTAAGTATCACAATTTATATTGCTTTATAATACTCATAACATGCATTCAAGAATGAGAATTTTACATCAATAACAAATGACTTGAATGATTTTGGTGCTACTGAACCCAAATAATCTTTATTCAGTGAGCGACACAAGTTTGGTTTTTGCAGAGGGCACACACACACATATCTTCAGAGGCAAACACAGGTCTGCGAAAGACAATTTTGCTTCTCCAGTCAATGATGTAAGCATCATGAGGTCTGCTCTGTGAACAATGAACAATCGTATTTACTATCTACTACTCTGGCTGAACTCATTTTGATTTCTGTACATGTTGATCAATTTATAAAATGAAATTATGTCTACATGTAGATAAACTTTGATGTTCTTTGTCTGAAGTAAAACAATGTTTTTGCTGCTGATGTATATACAATATATTGGTGTGCCAGCTTGTATCAGTAGTATACAAAGGCTAAATTGGCAGGATAGCGCCTCACTGCGCATGCGCAGAACCTGGTGTGACGTCATAAGTGTAGGTTTTGGGGCTGTATTGGGGCGGTGTGCGCATGTGTGATGTGTGGGAGGTGGGAAAAGATGGCCGCCATGTGGGAGGTGGGAAAAGATGGCCGCCAAGATGTGGGAGGTGGGAAAAGATGGCCGCCATGTGGGAGGTGGGAAAAGATGGCCGCCATGTGGGAGGTGGGAAAAGATGGCCGCCAAGATGTGGGAGGTGGGAAAAGATGGCCGCCATGTGGGAGGTGGGAAAAGATGGCCGCCATGTGGGAGGTGGGAAAAGATGGCCGCCATGTGGGAGGTGGGAAAAGATGGCCGCCATGTGGGAGGTGGGAAAAGATGGCCGCCATGTGGGAGGTGGGAAAAGATGGCCGCCATGTGGGAGGTGGGAAAAGATGGCCGCCATGTGGGAGGTGGGAAAAGATGGCCGCCATGTGGGAGGTGGGAAAAGATGGCCGCCATGTGGGAGGTGGGAAAAGATGGCCGCGAGTAGTAAAATGTATAAAAGGAGTTGATTTTTAGGGAAAGGGTGTATTCAATCTGACTTACCTGACCTGACTTGATCAGCCAGCCAGCCAGCCCGCCAGCCCTCCTACCTGCCTGCCTTCCTGTCTGCCTGCCTGCATTCTGCCTGTGTGGAATGCATGTCCTGACTTGGTTCTGGGTTTTTTCCATCACGGTTGTGCGCAGGTGTATGACGTCACTTTCGGTCTGCGTGAATCGGGCGTGACCTGGGACTATGGGATGCATGTACTGACTTGGTTCTGGGGTTTTCCCCTCACGGGGAGGTCACGTGATCAGTTCAAGGTCATATCCATTTTTTATCGATATGTCAACTCCACACCCAGTCCATTAAATGCTCCTTCACCTATGCTTCAATTTGATACCTCACTCGACCTGTGGTGTGAGTGAGTGCAAGAATGTATTCATCCGCGGTGATGCAGTCATGTCTGGCGGTGATTCGGTCTCGGGAAAAAGCTTCCTTGCCCAATGCCTACGGACTTTACCGAAGATACACGGACTTTAACGAAAAGACACGGACGTACACGAAAAGACGCGAAGGTGAACGCCATTGTGGGAAACCTCCCACAGACAGGTCAGTACATGCATTTCTATGTTGTTCACGCATAATAAAAGGATTGATCTGTAATCTGTGTTGTTGTTGTTGCTCCCTTTTTTTTTGGACTAACCCATCAGAATAGTACGTATCACGGACTATACCCGTAGAGCTACATCTGGTCTATAAAACACGTCCCTCTTGATCCCACACCTTCATTTCTACAGAGCCATGGCGGAGACCCAGCCCCATGCGACTCGCATTTTACAGTATGCCACCGTGGTGAATTCATTCACGGGTTACCGAGCAGTGGTCCGGTCCATGTTTGCAGATGGCGACGACAACGAGGGACGACGCCAGATCCTGAACGAGTTCACAGAAGCGGTCCTCCACAGAGTGCACTCGATGGAGAGGCGTGCCATCACTCACCACTACTGGACTATGACAGCCATCCTTGATGCTCGGGCTATGGACCACGAGCGCTCACGCCGCAACCAGCACCGGCTGGTTGGCCTCATACTAGTCTGTGCCCTATTCACCCTGGCGCTGTGGTATTGACACTATAAATACCAGGGTCAGACAGAGTGTGTGTCATTCACCGTTCGACATTTGGACCAAGCATGTCATCCGTCCTACGAGCCATCCTCCCCCTTACACCTTACCAGGTGGGATTATACGTTTATGAAGATTATGTGACTCTGGTGGAAGATAGTGGCGGGGATTGGAGGGCGTCCCCTGAGACTTTATCGAATACGGTGACACTACAGCGTGATGGGTGGACTAAGTTTAAACGGGTGTTGAGCGGAGAGTTAGACGGACACCTGATCCACCTGGACAAGGCCAACTACGTATACCATACTGCGCTCTACCCACGGGTGGGACGCTACCAAGAGCCGGCTCGAAGTTTCCTCCTAACTCCCTCTCTGTGGTCAGCCTTGGAGAAAATAGGCCCTCTGGTGGACCAGTTATTTATACCCGACGATCGATCACCCCACCAATTGGCATGGGCTCGTGCTATCGAACACGCACTAGATGAACCTAATGAAAAAAAAGCGGATGGAGAAAATACTATATGTATAGAATGCGCAGAGGCTGGAATGACAGGGTCACCTCATGAAGCCACCCACACACACATGACGGGCCAGAACGATGAAGAAGAAGAAAAAATCCGTGATGAAGCCGCGGGGCCAATGGCTGAACCCCATGAACAACTACATGAACCCGACGACGATGCCATTGATTACCCCGCTACACTCAGTCAGCCCAATGACATGACCACCTGATCCTTTGATCTCACGGGGTTCTCCCTATAAATACGAGAGACAGTGAAATCTGGTACCATTCACGTACTGACCATGACGGAGCATATAGTACTGGCGTATTTCAGCTTGACCCCGAGGTTTTCCTGCACGTGTATGCGGATAAGGTCGATATCATGGAGGAGGTGGTGGGAGACACGGACCCTACACAACCGTGCCCGGCTCACATTCGTCTGTCCCGGGAGGGCTGGACCAAATTCAAACGGGTGTTGTCTGGTGAACTGGACGGCGACCTCATCCACTTGTGTCACGATGTGTACATCCGACGCGGCCCTTTCTTTGCTCAATTGGCTCGGCTAGATGGAGGTACAGTGCATTTTACCCTTCACCCTGATCTATGGTCTGCATTGGAAGATGCCGTGGTGGATGTGGATGAAGTGCTTATCAAGCGGTCATCAGAGAGTTGGACTGGTCATTGACCATGGCCACTGTGGAAGTCCACGAAGAAAATCAGAAAGAAACTCAGGCCCAAGATATACCCGTTATAAATAAACGATAGAGCCAGGGTCCATCATCATTTTGTCACCATGAAGCGCTGGGAGAAGGTGTTGGATAACTTATACTACAGTCCCGACAGTCCGCAGCCTATAGTGCATTGTCGGCTCTCTCTCGAGCGGCCAAACCCCAGGGGGTACAACGTGCCCAAGTCCGAGATTGGTTAAGAAGACAAGACACCTATACCTTACATCGATCTGTCCGTCGCCATTTTCTACGGAACCGGGTCATCGTGGGAGTAATAGATGCCCAGTGGCAAGCGGATTTGGTGGATATGAGCGCCTTTGCCAAACACAACGATGAGAATCGGTATATCTTGACGTGCATCGATATCCTATCCAAGTATGCGTGGGTGGTACCCATCCGGACGAAAACGGGGCAAATCTCATAGCGGCGTTCAAAGACATCTTCAAGACCGGGCGCAAACCTTTGTATTTGCAAACTGACGAAGGCACGGAATTCCTCAACAGACCGTTCCAAGCCTTTCTCAAGAAACAGAAGGTGTTTTTCTTCCATACGTACAACGAGACCAAGGCTTCCGTGGGGGAGAGGTTCAACAGGACATTCAAAGGCCGCATGTATAAATATTTCACCTATAAGAATACAAGGCGGTACATCGATGTTCTCCCGAAACTGGTGAAGGGTTACAATCGAGCCTATCATCGAAGTATAGAGAGAGCCCCCATTACCGTGACCCAACACAATGAAGCCCAAGTCCGGCGTGTCTTGTACCCCAGGCCATCGCAGCGAACAACGAAGGCGGTGTACAAGGTCGGCGACCCTGTACGGATCAGTAAAGTCAAGGGCAAGTTCGAGAAAAGTTACTTGCCCAACTGGAGCGATGAGCACTTCCTCATTAAACGGCGCCTACCCCCACAGCGGCGAGTCTATGAACTGGAAGATCTCCAAGGCGAAACGTTGCTGGGGACGTTTTACGACACGGAATTACAGCCTGTTGTAAAAACACAGCAAGACTACTACACGGTGGAGCAGATTTTGAAAACGGAACGTCGACGTGGCAAACTGTTTCATTTCGTAAAATGGCAAGGCTGGCCCAGTTCCTTCAATCCCTGGGTCGCTGCCAACCAGGTGAAACGACTATAAAACCAGACACCACTGCCGTCCTCCTTCATTCCACGTCCGACCCCAGTGCTATGGACCAACAGCAGCTGCCTCCGAAGACAGCGTCTCGCAAAACGCGCAAAGCGCAAGTGGGCTTTGGGGTGCTATTGCTAACCCTGCTGAGTGTGTTGTACGGAGGTGAGTTTTACGACGTAGCCTATGTCAGTACGTTACTTAACCAACTGAGAACACCAGCCATCAGTGAAACGGGTCTACAGAGAGCACCAGTCGTATCGAGCCCAGTCACCACCACCACCACCACCACCACCACACCCTGTGTACAAGCCACGTCGAGCTCTACACCTACACCAAGGACATCCACTACGTCTCAACACCTACCGGATTTCATCCCTCACAGTGAACCGACAACGACGACGACCACCCACGTTGTACCCACCCCCAGCACCATCTCTGAACGTGAACAGACAACGACGACCGACGTTGTACCCGCCACCACTCCAGTTCACTCGTACGAAATTTACAAGAGCGTGTTACCACGACAACGGATACACCTCAAACCATGGACCCTCGGTGGCAGCATCCCTTCACCTGCGCCATCGCAGGACCGACGGGCTCCGGCAAAACGCACTTCGTCAGGAAGCTCCTTCAACACGCCGACAGCATGATCACTCCACCCATTGCCCGAGTCGTGTGGTGTTACGGAGAATGGCAGGAAGCGTATGCAGCAATGCCCCACATCACGTTCGTGGAAGGCCCACCCAACCTGGCCGATTTGGAACCCGACACCTTGGTGGT